>LUCM01000777.1:0-22179 GCA_008360955.1 Fasciolopsis buskii | reverse complement strand
ACTCAGATCAACCTCAGCTTGGAGGACCGGGAGACTACTTCGTCAGGCCTCTACCCATTGACCTTCCAGGCATGATTGGATCTTCGGCTTGAGATAAGCTATCCTGTATAGCTCGTTGGATCATGGAGGCACGCAAGCCGTCACACCACGTCAAGGTGCAGTCTCGCTGTGACAACCACCACCAGACCTCGCGATCTCTACGTCTTGTTGGGAGCGTTGTTCCATCACTCCAGTTATCAACCGTGGTGGGCCAGTGTATATCAAAAGGCTGAGAGGCGTAACAGGAATCCAGGGTGTCACCACGAAAGATCAAGTTACAACCTGCTAAATTCAAAACATTGAGGGCATTCTTAATGAGGGGACCAATGCTCACTTATTAGATGGCACAGTTCCACCTTTCCAGCTAGGGCATCTCGGATAACTGCTAGACGAGTCGAGTCAGATAGCTTATTAAAATATGACTGACACTAGATCGCACGTGGACGGCTTGGTGCAAGCCGTTGGTGGGAATCGAAGGGAGCGCTCTAGTACGGCATGCAGTCCTGTAAAAACTGTCATTGGTAGCTTATAGTAATATGGTCGATCTGGATGCTTCACTGACTTGTGGGGGCGGATGTCAGATAGCGTATTGGCTACTAGACCCTCTGCGGGAACTCCTGGTGTTCCGAACACGGAGTTATCAGCAGTCCCCCGTATTTTTAACGACGGGTATTAAAACCAAATGAGCTGATTACCCCTTGTTCGAGGATTCACCGACTCACTCTGTCATTTCATGTCACACTGTTTTGATGGGATAGAAAGTATCCTTGATTGAAACTGAGTCACGGTCTGTGGATGCGTGCACTGAGACGACAAACATTGGATCTTCCTGAGTGTTGATTGTTTACTTGGCACATACTTCTAGGTTTCATTGGGCATACCCGGCCATTGACTGGGATCTAGTCAAGTAAGGCAGCCTCAGCCGTCTCACTAAAAGCCATATCAATGCCAGCGAGATTGGCAGAGGCGGCTTCAAGATAACCAGACCGGCGCGCCACAGCCTTTACCGTCGTAGATTGGCTGCTCTGTGCTTTTGTGTATTTTTCGTTGTCACCATTAGTCGTAACTGCATTAACTTGAAGTTTATACGAAGCTAGAGTCCTCACTAATTGTTCGCACAGGTCATTTGGTCACAGAAACTTGTCGGGGTCGGTGGTTTTCCACGTCTTCAGTAAAAAACGGTTCACGGTAATTTTTTATTATATGGTCACAGGGACTGTCGTAGGATTGTGTCACCGCAAATGAACTGGTTATACTTCCCTGTCTGACCGATGTTTTCGTGAATTGCTCTTAGATATGTTTTGAAGATGTTCAAATCCAGCTTAAAATCGACGGCTATTACACCGCTAATGGTGTTATCCCCAGGTACTTGAGCTTCGGGTGGCAGCTGATTGTTGCAGCAGCGAGAAAAGCTGTGATCTTTCTGAACAATGAGAACGGAAGAATGCATCATTTGTTCGAAACATTCTGGAAAAATGGTAATTCTAATCGAATGAAGTCTAGCCTACGGGTTAGCTCCAGTGACTGCGTTTGTGGACGGATTTGCAAATCTAGTTTGCCAGGGTTCACATAAAGAAGACTACCTGCCAAATTTCGTCACTGGCGACTTCGACTCAATTTCATCGGAAGCGTTAGAGTTCTACCATTCGCAGGTAAGTGGAAAGTAGCCATGAGTGTTGTCTGCAGTCATCGGTGTCGGTCGTTCATACTCCTGATGAAGATGAAACGGACTTCACAAAATGCTTGAGAATCGTAAGCGCATTTATCGAGGAGAATCAAGTGGGTTCAAAAGAATTCTGGTAAACGAGTTACAATAGGTCCAGTCTAAAGCCATTGCCGCAGTTCACGTCAGTGGAGGCCGACTAGATCATGAACTAGGCCTAATCCACACATTGTATGTTGCCTCTCGAATCACGAGCTTACCCGTCTACTTAGTCTCCGACTTCTGCGTCTCACTCTTGTTGTCTAAGGTTTGTATACGCTGGTAGATTAGGTTGTGCATATCCAGGGTCAAACCATAGTAAATGCAAATACGGGATATGAGGCGGGCCACGTCGGTATTATTCCAGTGGGAAAACCATCAACTGTTACAACATGTGGACTTCAGTGGGACGTTAGTAAGTATTTGTCTTTTATTAAATTCAGTTTCCATTGTTAGGTAGTCAAGTTTTATCCTTTGAAACAACGATATCCACATGCAATCGAATCAGCAAGCCGACTTTTACTGTAATTTGTGACGAACCTGTTCTCCTTACCATGGAATACAAAGTTCCTATTAACAGTACTTGACACTTCCGTTTGATTTGTCTGTTATCATCAAGTTTTCTCAGATTGTATACTAATATATAGTTGTTAGTAACAAAACTCCCTTCTTCCCATGTTTCTGGAATTTTACGTCAGGAGTAACAAGTGAAAAGTGAAGGTTCGGTGTTGACTTATGTAGTGCCTAAGTGTATGTCTCGTTCTTTTCTGTCGCGACTTAAGGAGTAGACCTTGGGATCAAAAGAAAAAAAGCGTGAAAGCTAGCTTATTGCTCCTGCGTTTGAAAAGGGAAAGATTGTAAACGGGTGGGAATACAAAACATGGAAGTGTTTCACAGTTCTGAAGTTAAGAGAAAAATGTAGATTGAGTGAAGGAAGTGCGACACCCAAGAATGATTATCCACCTGTTTGCGAGAATGAGGAGAAATTGTTACAGGAAGAGGAACTGCCTATTCAAACTCAGAGAAACAACCGAAATAGCAACAGTAGAAAAAATAGCAGGTAACTACCCTAAGATGATGGGCTAGTGACTGAAAAGTAGATATTAAGGAAGGGTCGTCGATCAGTCGGAATTCAATCAAGAAGGGAACCTTGGAATAGACGAGGCCCTACATGACTGTATTGTTCAAGTATGGGTTAGATTTGAGCCTTATATAACGTAAACTGAAGTGAAAAGGCGTTTGGCGCGAAACAAAAAATCAAACGTTCGCCGAAAGCGCAAATCAAGCCCAGATATGGAGAAGGAGGATAATGAAAAGCAAATAAATAAACCAAGAAAAGATGCAGAATCTATGGGACGCAGATCAGATGAGTCAAGAGAAATGTGAGGAGGACGAATGATGTTTCATGAAGGTTGAGAAAAGAGATTTTCGAACCTCTAAGTGAAACATGATTGTTGTAGCCTCAAGGGTGTTCAGGATCAAAGTTTAAAACCGCTGGTAACACAACGGCCACGAACGATTTTGGTGGTCGTGTGGTGAGGAGTGGGATGAGAGCAGAATACCACCAAAAAGACGCACTTCTTAGGTGCTGTGTTCCTCAATAAACAGCCGCATAGGGCACCTATGAACGAAGTCCAAAGGCGCATCAGCACCTAGGAGCACACTATCGTTGGTCTTTGTAAAACAAGGCGGTGACTTAGCAACCGTCAGAGAGTAAAGATTTGGTCAACGCATCCTCGTCTTGGCTGTTTGGTCTTCGCCGGTGTTGATCAACCTTCGAAGGATGATGAACAGCAACGGCTTTAACGCTACTGGGACTCGGCCAATGTCCCTTAAGTTAACACAACCCTCTTGACGACAGGGGATTTTGCCGTAATGCGAAACGTTCGAGTACAAAATTGGAAGTTCTCTAGTCAGCGACGTGAATCTGTTTTATGTTGATTTATACGGTTCCATGTTTCTTACATTAGATATACTCTATTCTGTGCTTCAGCTTAAGTGGCGATATTATTAAAAGGCTGAATTCTCATTATGGTTGTATCCCTTTATACGTATGTTCTCCAATCGGTCGAGATAAAAGACAGCCCCGCTTTGAAGGTAACAAAACTCCTGGAATCGCTTTGGGAAGAGGGGCCGATTTACAAGAAAAGTGGTGGATGTCCACATGAAATTCACACAGGAAGTAGTTTGGTACGGATTGCATCCGAACGACTCACGGGCATTTTCCTCCATCCGTTCGCGAGAAGGAAACGGATTTCCGACCTGATCGACCGCATCTCTATGCGACGGATTTTAGTACAGGTATACCTTCCATTCACAATATCTCTGCCCGTGTTTATCTGAAAACGGCGTTTGACTCAGTGGATGGTGCAGTTCTGATGTGCTAGTAAAATTCATTTCACTCTTCTAGTCTGTGTGCCGAGTTCGTGCTTACGGCGAACTTTTCACCTTAGTTCACCTCAAGGATTAGTGTTTGTCAGAAATGACCAGCCTCATCCTTCCTGTCCAACATTAGAACTGAGGTAACTATGGAAACAGCCATGTGGAAATCGTGCCATTGATTTTTACTAGGTCAATAAATTGACTGACTTCGAATGTGCAGGCGGTTTTGTGCCATCGAATGAGGACTCAGGTAAGCAGCTGGTTTTTCTCGACCATAGGGGCCATAGTGTAGGCATCTGTGTAGTTCGTTTTGCACCAGGTACACCGCACCTAGTGGCCAAGTATCGGATGAATTGTCCTCTCGTGTACGTCTGCGACATCCATGGCCTGTGTCCTTTGCTTATTGACAGTGAGTGGACGTCGGGTGGGGTGCCAGCGACTGGAGTGTCTGAGGTGTATACTCACAAGAAATAAGTAGTGGTTTATGCAAAGTCAAGAACCGGTCCTCTTACACGCATCAGCCGGAACAGAGACCAGAACGACCTCGTCCGGTGTCAGCTGACCCACCCTAGTATTAATGTCTTCCGCTAAAATCACATCAGTGCGGCTGGTTTTAATTAAAGAGAGTCGGGCTGCAGTATGTAAGGGCATAATCTTAGAAGATTGGGTCTTTCTAGGCAACGACTGTCTACTTTGCACGAGCTCCTATGTCGCACTGCGCAAAGCCGTCCATCGACGGGAATCTAGTGAGGCTACGCAGTCTACGATCTGTCAGTGAGAGCTACGCCTACGCTGTTTAAAATCGAACGGTGATTATGCTACGCCTACGTCAGCAATGACAAACAGCAACCTCACGGTCTTTAGACGAATGCAAGTGAAACTTCACGGACTAATCGGATTGAACTTTTAGTGGCATGGCAGACCCAGAGTCTTAATTGCGAGTTTCTTGGAATAAACACAAATCGGTGGCTAGGGTTGGCTAAACATGGCTGCCATCATATACACATTGGCGTTCGCACGTTAAATATGACCAGTTTAAAACGACGCCGAGGATATAAAAGCGCAATAGGTGGCGGGAACAGATTCCATGAAACTTGAAAGCTACAAGGAAGATTGGAGCCCACAGCGACCGAACTTCTTTAAAAACATCGTGGGTATGGTCTGGTGCAGGCCCAAAAAATTTAAAAGTGTGCTTGAAGATAAGTTGTTAGACTAGAATGGCAGACGTGTACGATGCAAGAATGTCGTTCCACGTATGTCACTACAAAATGATTGTTCTAGGGGAAGTTTTGATGTTTGTTTTGGTTGTTGGCTGGTATACTGCTTAGCCGCTCGGTCCAGAGCAGGCCATTCCATTCGAAAATGTTTCCCTAATGTTTGTAAAATCAAGAGCCATCCGCAGGGCAGCATCTCTGAGCCAAATGAACCGGTGGTCAATCTAATGTCTCATTGCTTTTCCCTAGTGAACCTTATCGAATCAGGAGAACACGACAAGGGAACAGTAGCTTTATTTTGTTGGTGGGTCACATTTGCCGCGTCATGGTGCCACCAGCGAACTCTTGTGGTATTTTTCGGAATAATGATTGCCGTGCAAAATTCCATAGGCCGGTGTGGCTTATTCATTGAGTATAACCTCAATTCACTCACAGCTGATCATCGATATGATCATTTTCCTGTCCGCAGTCTAAAGACGTTCCGGGAGGTGCGCAACTATACTTTGCCCGGTAGCCACTTAATGAAATGCGATGACTTCCGTCACCGTCAATAGAAGATGTTCCACTTTCTCCTTTACCTAATAAGGATTTTTGCCTATTAGCTACCGCCCTCCGCCTTCATTCCATTAAGTGGCTTTTCCAGGGGCAGGACATGACACCACGTCAATGTGAAGTCTCGTCGTCGTTTTTGCAAAATTGGACTCGCTAGTGAGCACCTCATCGTAGGTTGTTAATTTCTGGCAATGAAGTGTGTATTTTGAATCAGGTTTGGTGTTTTGATGGGGTTGAAAAGTCTCATTGTTGTCTCAGTCAGGTTACTTCACTACGTTTGTAAGATTTAGATATGTTGCGCAAAGGATAAGCTTCCACAATAGTGAAAATACGCAAGTGCAATTGTCAAATATTTTATTTTGGCGCACATGGTCTGGAAACAGCTGTGGTCAGCGGGGAATGGACTTTTAAAATTAGTTGAACATGGAAACCAAAGGACAACAAAATAAAAAAAGCATTAGATGACATGGGGTGCCGTTAGAAAGGTCACAAACACCGAGGTCGAAACGAGGAATGACTCGCCTTAGACTCGAAGGAAAACTTGATATCAAAGGTCAGCCAGCTTGGGACCAAGGGTATATCTGTTGCGCTAGCTCAGTGTACAGTGGTATCACCGACGGGTCAATTAGTGATTCCTTCGAAAAAGCCTGTTCAGGAGATTGACCTTCAAAGAGGCGTCGAACGGCCAGCTCAACTTTCTTCCCATTTAGGGTGTACTGGAAGGAGAAACGGAGTTGGGGATGTACGGGTTAGGTTACAGTCCCCAGTTAGTGTGAGATGAGAGTTATGGGCATCAGA
Source organism: Fasciolopsis buskii (assembly GCA_008360955.1). NCBI lineage: Eukaryota > Metazoa > Platyhelminthes > Trematoda > Plagiorchiida > Fasciolidae > Fasciolopsis > Fasciolopsis buskii. The sequence goes on along the minus strand of LUCM01000777.1, from coordinate 15,492 downwards.
TACAGAAAAAAATATTTAGCGTATTTCTCGGTTATACTTGAAGAGGCAAATTTATTAGGAGGTTCTTTATTGAATTTTCGGATCGACTTTCTCGTACGTCTGCAGCGAACAATAGAAACTGAGCAAGGAACAAACGTAAGCAGTTTGCAAGAGGCAACAGAAATTGAATTGGCAAACGAGAAGCGACACTTATCTTGCTTCGAAAACGGAGCAGTTTTGGTAACATTCCACATGCAGATAAGTGGTTTTTGAGTAGAAAATCTAGTCGTACTGCGAACTCGACCTCAGACGAAATAGTGGGGCCAAATAAAAAAACGTTTATGGCGCGTTGTTTGAACCGTGGTCACCAGGTGCAATTTAGCTCTTTGAGCAGTAAAGCCTTTTAAAGGACAGTACGTGAAGCTACTGGGGACGTGCTTCACGTATAGCTTGCAAAGCTACGGCTGTGCTCAGGCGGACTGAAATCACCGACGTGATGTGATATTTTTACCATTGTGGAAACGTCCACAAGTTCGTTCAGTCTGTTTTTTAGTCAACCAATCGTGAAGACCCCTGGCGTCTTTGGAATTACGGAGCGGCATTTATGCGCCCACTTCGATGATGGGAAAACAACGAACTGGCTAACAATTGGACCTCTTAGGTCATATAACGGAGGATATAGCTTCTTTCACAAACTCAGTCAGGGTGTCATTGTGTAGGTACTTTACGGAGTGCATTAATTCTGATTATTACGGCGGTTGCATAATTAATTGCTTTGATGTTGCTCGTTTCACAAGTGAATTGAGAAGGCTACCTTGGAGCTGTCATTATGATTTACTGGATGAGCTTGAAGTTAGAAGCTTATACGGAAACCAGTGACTCAAAGTTGAATGAGATCGCAGATGTGGCAAGGTGAAACTTTAGTTATGTTGTGTTGCACCATCTGTTCAAACAAGGAAAGTAAGACAAGCGGAAAAATTGAAATCTGTTAAATTCTAAATGATTAGGAATGGAGTTAACGTAGTGGGTGTGAGGGTATGGTATTTTAATTGGCTCTGAGTCTGAGTCTGATAAAGATGTTTCAATGGTTTTCGGTGGTTGCGCGACGCTGGACCGTGTGAGAAGAATCACGATCAATACACAGACGTGCATGTAACACGATCTTGCCAGACAGCGAGCAAGTGCGAAACTCAAGATCAGAGTGAGCCCGCGTCATCCTATCAGCTACCAGCGGCCAGCCGACATAGTGGCGTGATGGGAAGGCGACAGTCCGGATATGCGGACCGAGAACGACGTATCGTGAGGTTGGGCCAGCCAATCAGGATGGGCTGTCCGTATTCGACAAAAAATACCAGGAACTAAATCGCGTGAAACGCATCGAACAAGATGGGCCAATCAAAGCACGACCCGGAAAACCGATGCAATGATGGCAGTCGAACAGGCGCAATAATGCAGATTTTACTTAGTGAGGGAGAAACTCTGTGTCGATGTACTGGTTGTTTTCACTTGAGATCGTGGGGACGGACGATGACGACCGACCTGCTGAAGAGCAGTAAATGGAACACGGAGATTTCGATGCTCAACAGTGGTTAGCCATATACGGCGGCTCTATACGACTGCAGTCATTTGTTCTAAGGAATCGGCTTGAATAATTTTGTCTTACAAGACTTTTTGAAATAGTAACTTAGACCTCTAGGATCGTAGCTTAGCTTGCGAAAGATATCGAACAGGCACGGTTTAAACGCCTAAAGGCCGCTACTGCATAAGAACAACGGATGAACTCGATTGAAATGGGCGATATTTCAGTGAATCTAGGGCACTTGGAGGAGCACAGTTGTTCAGACTGACAGGTGGCTGAAAAACGCAAGGGAACAAATCAAGGGTAAGTTCATTAAAAAAGAAAACGGTCTTGTAATTCAGTGTATTATTCACCTAGTTCAGCAACCGTCGGCAGAACCCTGGGGCGTCACACTCGGCATATGATTTACGGCTGGCTCTTTTGAATAACCTGAATATATATCACTGATGAATGGGCGAAATATTCAGGCAGTCTCAGATACAAAATCCGACTGAACTGAAAGGTTATTGTGTATATACAATAATTATGTATACATATAAATATATATGTATATTATATAGCAGGTTAGAGAACGGTGTTCTTTCTCGTAGCGGTCAAACTGCCTAACCCAGCGAACAAACCAATACCATATTACATACGTATAAAATATATATGTAAATATTCCGTATACATATGTATATATATATCTAAAGTGCCTTAAAAACTAGCATGGTACCAACGCAACAACACCGACATACACAGAACGGATATCAGGGGACATAAAAGACGGAGAAAAACAAGCTATGTGTCCAGTACTCTTTTACGAAGCAGGAGTTCTAAAAACGACCGCATTTCTCAGCGCCTCCAAACGACAACAATTCTCATCTCTTGGGCCCCAATCAGGAAGGCGTTAAATACCAAACGATGCCAAAACCGAAGCTAACTTCTTCACACATCTACGCCCCGCTTCCCTCGGCCTTGCCCAACACGTGCAAAGAGGACACGAAAAGGTAAACGATGGACAGGTAAACACAATACATGGCCAACTCATCGGAGGCAATGCACAGCGATTGCCTCACTAAGAGAACTACTCTCTACATCCAGTACAGCATAGCTCGTCATTGCTCACTAGCAGCCCTTGGAGACATTGGTAGCCGAATACAGAAAGCCGCCGGGGATTTTAAATGCCGAGAGGTCAGGTCTCGTAGCCGTAAAGAACACCACGAACCATAGCATTGAGTGCCTTCCCCCTTGAAGAAAAGCCGGGTGTCACGGTAGCATTACAAGTGTCGCTGAGATTATGCAATGAATTTCATATGGACCTACTGCACTCTGATAAACGGCTCACCCATAACGGATGGCTATTTTTACTTGCACACCCTATACCGTCTTCGAATACTCCCCATAGAAGTACTACACTGAAAAAAATAACTTATTTTTACCTATCAAATACAAACGATGTGAATGAAAGTGAAAGTGCACGGAGCGCTTATTAGACGGATCTTATTCACTTACAGGAATAACTGGAACGGAGACCATCAAGGATGGAACAAAGCGAGGAGACAGCTGAGAGCGAATCACGTTTCTAATAGTTGTGCTGACATCCTCCGAAAGGGGACCCACCACAGTGGAATCTCTGTGAGGCTTGACAAGTAGAATCACTCGTTCGTCACTGTGGTCTGAGTTGGACTGGGCCACGCACAGCGAATCGGACACCTCGGATAGACCCTCGACTACGTAATTCGGTGAACAAGGGCAAAAGGGAAGGGTAAGAAAACAGATGGAAAAGCAGTATTAAGTGGATTAAGCAACAATGATCAAAGAAAATAAGAACAAATTTCAAGTTCCTCGATCACACATTCGAAATGGACCGGGATCAACAAGAAGCTGGTTAGCATAATCTTATTCCTCATTAGTAACTAAGTGAAACGAAGGTAATGATATTCGCCAAGATCGACGGTTCACGTGTTCACATTAAAATTTGATAAAAATAATTGGGTAACTGGAGGGGCTAAACAGACTGAAGTTGACAGCGTCAACGTTCCTTCCAAATCACGACAGGGGAAACCGTTCCAAACAAACTTTACTTGTAAACCTGCCCTAAAGATGATTGTCTGTGGTAGCCGAAATGCTAGGGAATTGCAACACCTACCAGCAACGCTATGTTATTACCCCTCATTGTTCCGGTGCTCAGATCACCATCAGAGTCCATGGGATCGTAGATTTTCTATCATCTTCAAGAGGCACACAGTGTAAATACACCAAGGTGGACGGGTATGAGTCGAATAACATAGCCATTGAACAACTCGGGGCAACTGTCAGTGTTTCATGTAATCATGAATGTGTCGTTTTGCACTGGCTTTTATACCGGCACAGCCTCTTGTCCACGGAAAGCTACTGACTTCTGGGATTGATTTCCCTATACGAGGTCATCGGTCTTAAACTTACATATTCAAATGAGAAATCCTATCTTTGAGGCCTTGACTGCCGAGCTTAGGGTTCAGGCCTTTTACCACCATTCGAGGTGATGACATCGGTGATGAAACATTTGCAATCAAACGTCAAACTCAGAGACCAGAACATCATGAAAACTAAGAACTTCAGCTGTGACCGTCGAAATTCCATTCGGATATGAAAAGTCTCCCTAAGGAACATAAACTGTAATCGAGTAACAAAATATAGGAAGTATGGCGCAAATAATCCAATTTCTGTGATTTACTCAAGTTGTAGATTTCTGCGCTTCCAAAACGAATCCCAGAAGGGTTGAGCGTAGCATCACTTCGGCCGAGAATAGTAAGACCCCCAGTCTCACCATGGAATTGAATGAAATCTCCATGCGACCAAATACCTGCCGAAAATTACCGTAATTAAAGATAATGCCAATCAGATTGACATGCGGTTTAGTCTGGTTAACGCTATAACAGCAAAATGTTTCCACTATCAAACAACAGAAGAGTGATAATTTCAATTAGTTCCAAACAAATTACCAGCCTTGGAAGACAACCAAACTGGTATCCTTGTGACTGCGACGGTCAAAAAAGTAATCCAGGCTTAATGTTAGATTCGGAATGTCAACAGGAAGAATAACAAAATACGCGAAGCGAAAAATTATCCACTTTTTCTGGCGCAGCAACCAATCAAAACCTGGTAGTTTTCAAACATCACAATGTTCACTTTGGATTTAAATTATACTGACAAAATCAAATGCAGAATATGCTCGCCGAAGCAATCTAATGTGTAATTAAATAGCCGAAAGTTCTCGTGGACATGCACGGCATAAATCAATTCGCACTCACGAATTTTGTCGAAGATAAACAGTTCTCATGACTTCCTCATTGGTTTCGACTTTTGATTTGGACTTAGAGCAACAATTTCCACGATGGATTTTCCGGCATCTGAAGCAGTTTACAAAGTTCTGGTTTTCGGAAACCATTGCTTCCCACTTAAAACTTGCTCAGATCACTGATTTTATACAGGTGCAAATTACTATCAGCTCCCAAGACCTTTCTCTAAAGTCCAGAAATGAAGTGCACCAAAATTCCTAATCATTGTGACGGAGAATGCATTTCACGATTGATCGGTGGTGCCCGGGTGGATGAAGTGTCTGCTACCAAAATGGTCTGAGGTTTGAATCCCAGGTCCGCCGATCAAATTGTTGGTAGATGGTAACCCACTGTTGCCCGGCTCGTTACTGCACCTGACCTAGTGAGAACTCATGTGGCTCTATGCTACTGCAGGTTTTAGGGTCTAGGTTGCCGGTCCCCTCCACTGCCCGCCTCCCGTGAGCTGGGCCGCAATGCTGTGGACATATCCCATCAATACACACCTGCTTCAAGCATGCCATAAAAAAAAACCCTCAATGTTGCGGGCGGAAAAACGATTCCATCGTCTGAGTGATAGGAACAGCATCAAGAAGGGATTGGAAAATGTTTGGATGCTTCTCCCAGCTACATAGGCCGCAGAGGGCTACTTTCATATTTGGCAGCAGGAAAATAAGTGAAGAATCTGCTCGGGCTTGGAGCGTCTGGCTTACTTGTAGTTCTAATTTTTGGCATTTACTTTTCACTCTTAAAACTTGCCCTGAAGTTGATTACTCGGGCGTCTGCGCAAGCTAATCTATTTGCTGCTGCGACAATGGCTGCACCGAACGACAAACCTGCGAACTAGTTCTGTATATCATGGGATCGAGACAACTAAATGTGCCCCCTGGACAGCCGGGGGATAGACAGGCCTCAGTGGGCCCGGGTAAGCGGACTTGACGCTGTGCACTTTTGAAGTGAGACTGTCACGTAAACACATGGCCTCAATCGAACAGGATACCGCGTATCTCGACAAAACATGGGAGTGCATGTCAATCCCTACTTTCGTCAGCTAGCTAGGAAACAGATTAGGGTGACCACCATGTGTCATTCTTGTTCGTCAAGATTCAACGAAAATGGTAGCTACTTGCAATGTGGGCAGTTTGGGTGCATCCCCATTTTCGGAATGAGAGGAATAGAGCCCAAAAAGGCTTCTAAATGTATCGACTTACTCTAACATTGACATCTCCTGCTAGAATTACCATGTCACTCAGCTTTGCGGTGCTTAAGAAGTCGTGCACCTTTTCTGGAAAGTATCTTCACTGCATCTGAGCGGCGATCTGTAAAAAGATACGCTGAGACGACATGCAGATTGGGTCTATCAGAGAAGTTCCTTTGCACGAACCTCCAAGTCTAGCTAAGCACACCCGGCTGTCGACTGATGCACAATCAAGCAGTGCAACCTAAGCTCAATCAATGAGAGCCATTCCAATGACAGCAAGATCAGAAGCCGCAGGCCCGGGGTCTCCACAACTGCACGAATGAAACCTTAATGAAAGATTGTATGGGGATGTCCGCCAAATGACAAAGATGGAGACTTAAATGCGAGTATCTCGGATACAAAACATGCCGATGGCTAGGGTCTCCAGCATACCAGCTAAATACGCCTGTTGCTCCATGCGTATTAGTGTTTGCACAATGATTGTAGCTAGTTTGAAAAGACATCAAAGACGAAGAAGCGCATCAGCCGGCGGAAGCGGATTCAGTAAGATTTGGGTGCTATCTCTTACGAATGTGAGAGGAGGGGAATATGAATTCTTCCAGCCATACTACAAGTCCGGCCGACCGAAGTTCCCGATGAATGCAGAAAAATGGGGTGCCACCTGGAGTGGAACGAGTCAGTAGAGAAAGAAACAATTCTATGCCATGGAGGATAGCTATGGTGAGTCAGATAAGAGTGCAGTACGTTCACTGTAAGATCAGTCCCACTTATGGTTGCATGCGTTTTTTTGGACTGTTGTAGTGCCCAGTCGCCCGGCCCAACGTAGTCCGTTTTATTCTAAGATGAACTTCGAGATTGTGCACAACAAAGTGCTTTCTGTAAGACAGCAGTCATTACAGATAAGCTGGTGGCCATTTGACGGATTTGTGTGCCTCTTCTGGAAAACCTTGCCGGGTCACAGCGTCACCAGCAGGCTCTTGTGATATTTTTGGAGGGAGAACGTTTCTCAGGGTAAAACCTCTCACGCTCTCGACACTGCCGCAGCTTGTTCGCGGCCGTTTATTCCGTGTGTTTTGTCCCCCCTCATCTGAAGCTAGCCAATCAAATGGTGACTTTCATCCGCAACCCAGTAGCATGCAGTTCTGCCCTGAGCGTTTTGAAGGAGCGTCGTATTAGACAGTTTCTCAAAGTTCTGGAAATGAAGTGCACTGATTTCATCGGGAGAAAATTATTTAACTCCTGATTTATAAATAAAAGAAATATTTCTGACAGTCATGAGATTCTTGTTTGCATGTATCGAGTGAACCACGTCGTTTTGGGGCTAACATCAAGCCCCGAAGACATTGGATCGAAAGTACAATACGGCCAAAAGCTGACCAAATGAGTTGGAGTTTTGGGCATGCGAACCCTTTTCAGAACTATTTCACAGGTAATTTTTATACAATTTACAGGACATTTCCCAGAGCTACCTTACAATCAACTTTAGCAAGAAGGTATCCCACGGTTGAGCTCATGGGGAATAGACCGAAGGATTTGGCTTCAACAGTGTGGAAGTGATCTATATCACGCAAGAGTGATGCAAGAATATCTAGATTAGGTATTTATTTGGAAGCATGGTGGCCGCGGTTGCAGGCAGGAATGGTTACCATGCTCACCAGGTATCAACATACTGGATTTTCATGTGGGGCATTTGAAGCAGAAAATTTATTCGAAGCCGCCACAGTTAACAGGACAATTGAAAATGGCTATTGTGAAGGGATCTTCCAAAACAGCACACAGTACTATGACCAGACTAAAAGAAGTGCGTTTGAAGCGAGTGCCTCTGTGCAAACCGATCAGGGACAACATTTTCATTACCTAATGTAGGATTGAAATTTTTTACGTAAAAATCATTTTAAACGTCAGAGGTTACTTCTGATGCAAAAAGCGAACGGAGAGAATGCGTCCGATTTGTACATCATCAAAGGATTCTAACTCCAATCAGACACACGACTTTGTTTATTAGTCAAGATAGACAAGTTATCCAGGATAAGCGAAACGTCCAGTGTCCACTTGAGTTCTCCGACAATGCTGGTTTTTGAATAACCCAATGGTAACAATTTAACATGAAGTATTACAGCTATTAATTTTTACGAGAATTGAGCTGTTTGCATAAATTTGAGAAATCACTCATATTAAGGCAGTTTGTCCTAGATTCATAACTTCCCTAAAATTCCACTGGAGTTCCTAACCTGGATAGAACGCAAACATCTAGTCACACCCAGATTTGCTGATCCACTTTTGTGGGTCGGTTAGCTCCTGCCGCAATTTGCCCGTGTAATGACGATTTTTAGGGTATGGCAGTTTAATCGGTATTGCGCCTGATTCTAATAGACTTGTCTCATTGGTTATCGGTGGACCGTGCAAGACAAGTCGTGATCAACAAACAGGCGTGGATGTATTCCGATCTTGTCAGACAGAGACCAAGTACACACTGCATGACGAGATTCACACCGCGTTATTCTATTGGCAGCAGCTATTAGCCGACATTCGAACCTGATCAGAAGGCGGGAGTGGGGATATTCAAACTGAGAGGGTCACATCGGGATTTGTGCTAACCAATCAGGATGAGCCATCCGAATTCGACAGGAAAACGATGTGAACTAAATCAGGTGAAATGTACCAGCGGAAGTGTGACCCGGACAACCGATGAAATGATGACAGTCGCATGGGCGCAAATATGCAAGCAAAGTAATCCATAAATATGATGTTTTAACCCAATACAACAAAATTTTGTGCCGGCTGACTTTGGTTTTTCTCTCATGAGTTAATGAGGACGGAGGATAGCAATCTGGAGCTAGGATTCGCTGATCGGGGAACAAAAATCGGAACAGCGATTAGGGATTATTCAACAGCGATCACTACAGAATTGCCTACAAATTTCATTCCAGTGAAGTCGCACTTTCTGTTTCTCATTGTTATTTAATATCCTTGTTTCAGCTACGTGATTAGTATATTTGTTCTAATTCGAACATGGCGTTTAAACAGGTTTCGTGCTGACATAAAGCAAGCCGACTTTCCAGTACTAGAATTGATAAATTTCGTCGACTGGCCAAGATCCAGTGTCCTCAATGCTGCTAATTATTTGTATTAGAAAAACGTCTGTCTGTCGATGGTCACTGAATGGAGCGATTTCCTCGCTGCTACAGACAGGCACTAAGTAACTCACGCATCGATTCGACGGTTGAGCTAAACATCCGATTCGAATAAGCCGATGTCTTTACGCGACAGTCCCACTGCATAATCACCCAACGTCATACCCGCACACTGAATTCTACCAAGACTTGCGTGTGCCCCGGCTCTCCAGGGCTGTGCACAATCAGTGTAAACATTCTGCCGTCGTGAGGCCCATTGTTGTGGCAACTTAAAGTTTAAAGGATATGAAAGCGGCGGTCCAAACTGCTTTCCGACAGCCTTATTGCTTATGGTATTGAGTTACCTTCGTCGATGCCAATTGCTGAAGCCTGAAAAGTTGATTCTGTGCTCTAAGTAATAGAATGAAAAAACGCAGCTCGTGGAATGCTCACTTTTTTGGTCAGCGGAGAACGTAAATGTGCCAAGTGCTCACTAGTGAACTGATGAGATCGGTTGTGTTAGTCAAAATACTTCCTAAATTTAACGACAGCCGCTTTCCCACCGTCAAGCATAGATCAGCTGACTGAGCTTCTAACAACACGTCGTTGCAGACTAAAATGTTTATTACACCTTGGAATCAACAGATAGTAAGTCGCCTTAGATTGACCATTCACTTATTTCTCTGTCCAGATCCGATAGTTTGAGCACTACACATTAATTTACATGTGCAGCGGTTACTCCTTTCAAACTTCCTAGGGTGACTATGTTGAAAAACAGTAAAATGTAAAAATTAGTTTGTGTCGCTCTTAAAAAGATCCGTTAACCGTTCTCCCACCCCAAGTGAGGGGAAATGAGTTGTCCTTTCCAAACGGTTTTGTGGTCTGGTAGTATTTTTCATGCATTATCTTATATCCCTGTTGTAGAATGTCATTTTACTAATTTATTACCTTCAATGTGCACACACCTATGGTGAGTTTATGTGCACTTTATGTGATGGAATACGATGCAGCTTCGCGATGGCCTGCGTGGACAAACAACCAATAAGAACCCTGGCAACAAGCAGTACTGGGAGCTAAACATTCATTGAAAGCGACTGGACACTACGGGGCGTAACTAAGACAGGATTCGTAGTATGGCTGCATAGAATGTCTTATTGATAGCGCTAGTCAGTCTTCGTCGTGCTCTCTCTGCTAGCATGTCACCTCTGAATGGCAGAGATATGTATACTAGCATTCTCTCCACCGTCGCCCTCCTAGGAACTTCCTTTTCTGTCTCCAATATCTTACCGATTAATCTACTTGAGAAACCATTTTCAATGAATACTCCTCTTACCGTCTGCAGTTCAGTTTCAAGAGTATCTTCTGTGCATATTCTTTTTGGTCTGGCTGAGACATCTAATTAGGTTCCTCTACACATTAAGAGGTACAAAGCTTTGAAAGTGGATATATTGTCTATTCCACGTGGCTTTCCTGTTTACTGATCGCCGAATTGATCCATCTTCTCGACAACGTAGTTGTAAACCTAAGAATGCTATTTCATTGTTCAACTCCATCTATCTTGTGAAATTCACACTTGCGTGAGCCCAGTTAAACTTATTTAGCAGTTGATTAGTTCTCGTCGAGGGATTGACTACACAGAAGATTTCATCCACATAACGTTTGTATAAGTAGAGCGCTTGTATTGACGACTCGAGTGGCCCACTTTCCAGCTTTGTCATGAAAATGTCAGCTAGTAATGGACCGAATGCGGACGTCATTTCTACGCCGTCCTTTTGGCGGTAAAATCGATTACTGAATTTAAGATGTGTCTCTGAGGCTGTGTCCTGCTACCTTCTGTCTAACAGGTTCTGGTGACCTGCCGCCCAATTTTTCACAGCGTGACACGATGAACTGCACATGTCGAGACTAGGTTTCAAAGGAACTCCATTTCTATGTATTTTGGGCAGGCTAAATGAGCTTGATGGTAGTCGACTAGTTCATCGGCATGTTGCTTCCTCCATCATACACCTTCCGGTGAATTAAGTTCACCATATTGGCACGCTCGCTGAGTTGACCTCAGTGACGACTGCCTCTGAAGACTGCGCCAATGAAATACTCAGAATGATAAAACAAATCCAACGATGAGCATACCAAATATCTCTATGGAATCTGGTACGTCACGCTATGCCATCAGTAGCTCACCGAGAGACAGCTGCCATCCCGACTCATTCAAACAACATTTGTTTCCTACACCGCAGGGATTGCAACCAACCAAACATCGACAGGTTTCGTTTGGGCAAGACAGAACAGGACCAGATAATGCACGAAAAGTCAGAAGCATTTTGGAGCCGTAGTTTCCAGAATGATGGTTAGGGCGTGGAGGTCGCGAAAAGGGACCCACACGACCACGCCATCTAACGCCACTGGACTTTTTTCCCGCGTAGACAACTGAGCTTTCGAATGTAGAGTTCAAGACCGAATAGCATAAAATAATTGAAGGAGATTATCCATGACGATTGTGTGAACATCTCACGAACTGTGCGGCTAAATGTTCAAACGTCTGTGTTATGGAGCGAGTGCTACGTTGTAAACAGAATGCTGGCTATCATTCTGAATAGTTGTTATCACCACCATAAACAAATGAACGGCTCGTCATGATAACATTCATCCCAGTTTACTGGATGTAGCTTTCCAATCTGCAAAAAGCACAGACTGAAGAGACTCGCAAACATAGAAGAGAGAATCAGAAACATCTTGAGTGAAAAGTTATGGAAAAAACAATCGTTCTAAGTCACAGGGTGTGGTTTGTCATGTGGTTGGATCTGTGTGTCTACGAACGATAGCTGGCTGTAAACAAGATGACATCATTACCGATTCGTACACGAGAATAGCAGATTCTGGTAACATGAGAACAATCAAAAATGTTACCTAATCTGATAAGCTCACTCTGTGTGGTGACCCAGAAATAATACGCACAATTTATTGATACAATTGAAAAGAATTTTATGAATAGACAGACAATAAGGAAAAATCTATAAGGAAGTAAATATTGATAGAAGACGGATAAATGGTAACGCGTTTTGCTTTGGATTTGCAAAATATGTTCCAGCTGGTCCATTGAGGCTTGCTCATTCGGCAGCTTTGGAGGCAAATACACTTGTTCTCCGCGAATAAGATCCATGAGAAATCTGTACATCAGTTTCCCTAACAAAACCGCCACTCCCATGACAACCTCAATCAATGCACATCAATTTGGTACGCTTGGCTTAAGGGTTCACGCGATGGTTCGCTCAAATGCGCTAATGGCCACCGGTGGGTTGCCATCCTCCCTCTGTCAGTTGGTGATTCAGCCCACATGTGAATGACGAACAGCCTGTCATCACGTGATGATTCAGGCGCCTGCTGACCTGTGGCTCAATTGCACACTCCCGCTCAGATCTTAATGTTTTGTCCATCTCGCTTGTGCTAGTCAGTTTAGAAGTGCATACATCATCCAAACACAACTATGGCGTCCGAAAGCAAAATGGACCGCGACAGCTTGTGTCGGCGCTTGACTGAACTGTTGATTTCAGTCCACTATCCTCCATCTACATCCTAGTCAGCACAAACACATTTTGGTTTAAATCGAATGAGTCACTGTGTGGGTATTTGTGCTGGCACTTGGCCCCACTCAAGTCACTGCATCCTGCCCTCAACATCTCCGTGGATTTGTGTTGCCGTGTGTGTGTGTGTGTGTTTGGTTTGATCCAGTTGCTTTTGTGGCTGCTTTCACTGGAATATCGTCATGGTGCATGTGTTCGGAAGAGTTAACGTTAGCCAGGACCAAATTAGCACGAATCTAGTAAGCCCCAACAAATTTTGAGTACCGATAACACTGTTAGTAAAGGAAATGGAATTGCCGCTTTGCTTCTGAAATCTGGAACCATAAGTTTCGCAATAGCCATTCCGTTGGCAGTGGTCGGACGGTAAATGGGTAGTGGAACACAATTTTTTCGGGAACACATAGCCGGTTTCTGAAAGTGCTTGTCAGTGAAATGAAACACGACAAGACTACTACTACTACTACTACTACTACTACTACACCATCTCCACGGAGTCACTGTGACACCAACGGATTCCTGTGATATTTGTATCGGAAGAAGGCTTGCCAAGGACAAACTCGTCACGTCTTCACTGCTTGTCCATGGCGCTTACTCACTGAACTACAGCTTGTCGTTCGTGGGGGACTGCCAATTTGGTGATCAATTCGATATCTGTAACCTGGGTGCACCCCAGTCAACATGTAACGCTGTACCTGATAGTCAAATAATTTGAGTGTCACTTTTAGCGGCGAAAGATTGAACAAGTTCTTTGACGCATGCAAGAATTATAATAACTTAAACGACGTACAACGACAAGTGCGAATCTTATCTGGGTACTTACCTGGAAATTTGGAGAAGTAGGCATTGTGATATTTGGAACCATCCGGGTCATCCCAAAAGCTGACGGGCATCGATGGAAACGGTCGAATAATTACTAATTCACCTTTTCTGTCTATATGAGATTCGCCTGCAATATGAGCGTTGAAATTCGCATAATAAAGAGCGTTAACTATATGTCTACATAAAATTTCAAGATGAACGGGATTTACATACCAAATTCGTCGCGCGACTCTACAGCCATTCCGAGAAGGGGACACTGAATCTGTCCGCGGTAGACCGGGAGTAACGGGCAGCAACCAACGCAACATCCAATCATGTCCGTGCCACCTAATCACATAAAAGGTAATCGGTGCTCCGTTACTACAGTATGTAAAAGATAAAGCTTATGCGAGGTTTTTGGAAGGGATAACATTCGATGAATTCACATACCTATATAAATTCCGAGATTTTACATCGAAAAATATTCATCACAATGCGCGAAAATCGTACCGCACAATCTTCTTCCCACAAAAGGACTGCTACATATATTACGTGGCAATAGTATTTGAATGTGTGGACAGAATTTCCCGGAAAACAGGATAATCTTGGAGATTGCCGCTCAGCGCGCATGCGTACCCGGTGCTGCCCTCCCCAAACGTGCCCGTAACTGCGTACTACGAATTAGTGTGCCACCAGAACCTCATTTACATCGTCAGAAGCGTGTACGGAAGCTTCTTTTTGAAGACTCCATGGAAGATTTCATTGTCTACTGAGCTAGGCAAACCTTAAGATTTAGGGCAGAAGGCCGCTGGAGTAGATATTAAGCATAAGTAGTATCTGGATGAATGGACACAACTGTACCGGAGACATATGACCGGTTTCCTGGTTGCTGCTGATCGTCAGTCAAGGGTACTCGGTATCGCGAAAGTGATCGTCTGGTTCCTCGGAAATCTGGTCCACCCATCCAGATACTAATTACACTTGGTATTAATTCAGGTAGCAGTGAATCCTTGTTCTAAAGATAGGCTTAGTTCAAGTGACAAAGAATCGTCAATGGATCATAGTCATGGCCTCTCTGTGAACAAAGAGTATGACCTGGACCACTCAACATCGGCTCGCAACGGTTAGTGCGCGTTCAGACCTATCAGTGAAACTGTGGAAGGCTAACTCAAAATACAATGTTTTGTCTACCAATTTTTGAACATATGCATAGATCTATAAAGTTAGGTATGATGCTGGCACTACATAGAAAAGAAAAGATAACAATGGTGAGAGTTTCACTTTGGGATTTGAGGAAACCCTGCGCAAACTGTGCAATATTAGCGTCACTGGTTTCAGTTCCAGATCATATCCTGTAATTTATCAAACTACCAACAGTCCGCATCTCGTTATTTCAAAACGAGATTCAGGAATGCACCAAGCAAGGCCGAAAGGGCATTTATTTTACTGTCCATCAGATGAAAGTGTGACCACCATGTCGTCTAGGTCAGCTCTATCTGAGGGGAACATGAAGTAATGCAAAGTCTACCTCCAGAAGCTGGGGGAGACATGACGATCATTAAAATTGGAGAAGTTGTGCAGCCTGCTCCTACCACTCTCTACTGAAACTGCGTCGGGTCATTGTTAGCGGTAAGCACCACACCGTTAGAACATGTAAGCAATTATACGATTCAGGCGCTCAAATCAAGGCTTAAGGATTGGTGCAGGGTTATGGCCAGAAATGAAGGATTTCATCTACCAGGAACGAATAAATAACATTAGGTATTACGTCTATTTCTGTTCATTAAAACAGAAAACAACGACAATGATTATGCACAGCGCCCGAAAAGGGACGAATTGCTGATGAATCCTAACAAGGATGAAACAGCTGTACAGTGCTTCCATGGTTTCTTTATGGTGAGTTGAGCGATGATATCACATGGCGAATTATTTCATGTAAACA
>LUCM01000776.1:206202-411228 GCA_008360955.1 Fasciolopsis buskii | reverse complement strand
TAGAAAACAATAAGGGCATAGATAGATAGATAGAGAGATAGATAGATAGATAGATGGATAGATAGATAGATAGATAGATAGATAGATAGATAGATAGATAGATAGATAGGTAGATGGATAGATTGATAGACAGATGGTATGACATTTGTTTTATTAGATAGATAGATATTTATATGAGTTTATATTTATATTACTGGATAATTTTTAGTTTGTTGGCTGCTGAGATTTATGCCTATATGGAAGCGTTTGCATCGACATTTAATTATAAGGTTTTATAGCATTATTTATAGGTCATTTTGTAGGTGGAATCGTGTATAGTCGAGCATGTCCGTCATAAAGGAAACAGTACCACAACCGAAAAAAGATTTCACTGCTATTCTCCATCACCGTTCATTGGTTTCCCCATTCCGGCTATATTCAACAAAATCCACCTTACCAATCTATTAACTTTACAACTCGTTTCATTGTAAACACGGACATATCCGCTGATTGCACTGACAGCGGCTTCATTTTACTGATTAACATAGTAACCCTTCAGCCCCAAACCTGGCTCAGGTGCGGCAACCTCGTAACCTCTGTCTAAACATACTAATTCGATTTGGACAGTTTTGTTTATATCTGACGGCTTAGATCTGGTCCAGCGGGACGTTCTCATCCTGTCACGTATAAACTGAATCTCTAAGACTTCAGAGGTGGCAGTAATAGTTTTATTAGTGGTAGTACTAGTCACATGGGCAATTGCGACGATAGTGGTAGTGGTAGTGGTGGGGATTATGGTGACTGTCATAGTAGACCGCATGGTTAAATAGAGATCGTCTAATTTTAGAACTGTCAACCATACTCAGAAATGACAGTCAATCTATCACGTAAGCATAGTCACATAAACGCAAGAAAGTTTCGGTAGACGGATTCGGTCAGACAGAAAACTTCAGGCAGCGCTAACAGCGGTCATCCGAGACAAATATACAAATGCACATCCGCTCAAGTACCGCAGGCTAGCAACTCCGTTTTTTTCGACTTTTTCAAGGTTTAAAAAATGAACCTTGACAGAAGTTTACAAAAACTCAACATCTTAGTTACCATGGGGCTTCTTTATAACTGGCGCGTCCTCAAAAGCCGGTGGGAATAGGAATTATAAAGTGAGACACAATGGCCTACTTTTGCTGCACCAAATGACAGCGAATCAGAGTGGGCAATATAGAACGAGATGAGGGCGAGCTGATGTGAAAGTGACGTATGATTCTCCGGCAAGCAAAATGCGGAGACGATAAAATTACCAAATGGCCTTTCGTATTTAGTAGACACTAAGAAATAATCGCTTTTTTCTCCTATTGATGTCCACAAGAAATCTAGTGGCGTACCAACCTGCAATTTTGCGACTTCAGTTCTCACTTCCTATGAATTTGGTCCTCATGTCCAAATACTTTCAACTGACATGCGAAAAACAAATTTATTCTCATAAATATGCATGTTATCATCAAATGACAATAAGACCTTGTAATATTTTTTATTTATATTACCAATAATAGTGGATGCTATAACTAATATCCTCTAAATCATTTTTTCAGTATATGATAAGTAATAAGTAATTATCACCTTGAAGGTGCGAGCAGGAAAAACTTACTTGAGTGGTGTTAATACACTGGTTCAAACTGGAATTCCAATTTACTTTTGTCTTCGAAGGTCCGCCGGAATTTAACGGGCCGGATCCATTGCCAACTGAACTATCACAGAAAGACAGTCATATGTGACTTTGGTCGGCTAGGGATTGGATTAGTCAGATAAAAATATGGATGAGGAAGGGATTTGTGGCGTTACATGAGCAACCCGAATACAAGTGAATGTGTTGTATCAATTGTTTTTGTGGTCTAAGTTTTGCATTGGGTTATGAATGTCACACCATAAATCCCTTCCTCATCCATATTTTTATCTGACTAATCCAAACCCTCCTAAATCCTCCTAATATATACCGACGTAATGGTAGGAGTTGGAATCCCTGAAACGAGCTTTTTGCAAACGGGTGTTTTCACAAACTTAGTGCTTTGCTAACTAATTGTACATAAAAGTATTGTGGGTGTTGTCAGTATCTGGCCCGGTATTAATCACCATCTAATTCTCATACTGATAGCGCAAACTGCTCTAGGTACCTCATTCGACGGAGAAAAGAACCCTGTGATGCAGGGACAAATGCAGAAAAAATCGGCAGTCGAACGGCAATCTGTCCGTTCTACAGTGTATTCTCCTTTATGTGTGAAACCTTTATTTTGAGAATTATGTCGTTTAGGTTGAGCTGTAAATCGTGCATAGAAGAAAGAGAGCAGAGTACTTCCTCTCAAATTGCAATCGCCTGTGACCCCCAGGGCGATCGAATCTAGTCCAGGTTAATTGGATTACACAAACAAATGAACTGCATGGGATGTTTGCGAAAGCATTTGCTTACGGTTACGATTCTGTGCTTGAAGAGAGGTCATGCGCTTGGGAATGTCTGTGCATGCATGTGTACGGGTGTGACGTGGAATAGTGTTAGAGGACACCGCAATATTTAGATTGGATTGGTCGGACGTAATGGTCACTCAAATCAGGCAGCGGTTAGTCTCACAAACTAAGGGGTAAATCACCCACGGGAGGCGGTACAATAACAATATAACCAGAAATTGCCCCCAGGCAAACCATGGATTTCACCGCACACAGTGATTTGGTCCCGTCGTCTCACTGCTGGGAATTCGCCATATCCCATGCAAATAGAATGACAATGTTCACGTGGCCCAATGCTGATTGTATTTAAAACCACGTAAGAGAATATTCGCTTCCATCTGGGGCAGAGAACTATGAGTTGTAAATGTATTGATATGAATCATACGATACCTTGATAAACAGAGTATATTTAGTTTGCAAAAAGTAGGTCTGCAAAGGAAGTTGGCTTCAAACCGGAGAACGTTACTCACTTGTCTGATTATGGTGAATCGGTCTCATTCATGCACGTCAGAATTCACATGCACAATTTTAATTCCTCCCTTCCAACCAATGAATCATTTTCAACAAGAGCATGAATCTAATTGGTCTGCGTTCTATTGCACAGGAGAATTATTAGGAAGAGAAAAGCAGAGTAGTTGCATACCTTACCGACAACTGTCCCTGACAGTTTTGTGGGTGACTGCTAATTCACCTTTCCGAGCCAAAGACTTAATACCGGCTAGAAAATATAGGCGGTAAGAATGAACCAACGTCATAGGTTTGTTCATTTTCTTAAAACCAATCCCCTAGGTAAAGTATACCTGGACAAAGACTCAGACTAAAACAGTGCAATCAAAGTGCCATTTGCCAGTGGGAAAACTGTGTGCGTTACCCTATATATCTATCAATCTAGTTTACTGTTTCTAGCAACCCAATCAGTACATATTAAGCATGTGCTAATCAGGACTAAAACCTGTTGAGTATCAAGTTCGATAGCTCAACACATAACCTTCCTGACCAATATTCGATTACCTCAGCCGGGGCACAAATAACACAATTCAAATTAGTCCTGACAACAATTAAAATGTTTTTGTACGAATGTCTGATGTAAATGACAAATTCCAGAAAGTTTAGTCAAGTTTGTCATTGAAAACACGTCATGTTACGTCCTCCCACTTTCTTTCTGGACATCATACCGCTCTGTCGTATGATCCAGTGATTCGTTCTAAATTACAGTAGGTACCGTATTTTTTCAACAGTATCACTGTATGTACCTCGTACCCGGTCTGTCAGTTTGTGTGCTTGCTTCACTTGGCTTCTGTTCTACCGTTTTCAGCGACATTCCCGTGTCAAGACTATTCGAAACGGCTATCCAAATGATTTAATATAATCTCGTTCTCATAGGTGTGGGACGTGATGCGCATTGAACGTTAATATTTGCATGTCCGCACTGGACGGTTGATGGATTGGATATGTTCCACTTCATAATTGTCAGGCAGACCTAAGACGAGCAAATCTTGTGAACGAGAACAGCATGCTAACATAAGTCCCAGTGGTTTGAAGGAAGTACGAATCACAATGAAAATGACGTAGAATTTAATCCTCCTTGTGTTAAAGTTTCATATATGGCTTACCAAATTACTCCCACTAAAATCCCGCTTTTTTATTAATATTAAAATGATATTAAATTACTGCGTGTTAATCAGCTTTATCGGCCTCAGGGAAAAAATACAAGCCGGGTGAACCAACTAATACCGTGTGTATAAATCCGTCTTTAAGCTGCACACCTACAGTAGATCCTAATGAAAGAGTATCATTGATCTAAGTCCAACTGTTAAGTCTGAAAGCATAAGGCCTGACCTTGGAGGCTACACCCAGAATGCTTGCGAAACGAAAAAGTATGCATCTACTGGTATTGCTTAGTTAAAAAACAATAGTTTCGGAAAAATCAAGATAGACAGGCAAGTGAATAGATAGTGACGGGGTTCAAAAAGACCGGTTAATAGGAACCACCTGACCGAACCGATTACAGCTGAGAGAAACGTGACACGGAATCATTTTGTTTAGTGCTCTTTCATGTATCTTCTCAAATAGAAGGAGGAGAATAAATTACTTGGGATGGGAAAGATTGGATTGGGTAGTTGGACATCACTACGACGAAAGCCTTCCGGAATGGATTGTGGGAATCATGTCAATCATTCGTTCATCTCTCCTGAATCGCAGGAACCAGTGTGCCGTTTGCATGCCATGATTTTTTTCTCGCTACTCTGTCACACGAAACAAAATGTGACGTGCAGTATCCGCGTGGCTTGCGTGATTGAAAAACCGGATTTTTTCACATCTGTTAGCAATCGCCTGTGTTTCGCCTTTTCCACTGACCTAGAGTTCCGATACAAACCGTCAGTCTTATTCGTTCATACAAATCATACGTACTCTTCTCTAGTAGAACTGATGGTTGTATGGAAGAAGTGAACTTATCAGCCCAGGTTTTCATATCAAATCAATCCTCTCCTTTCTCTCGTTGTATTTATTAACCACAAGATTCATTTTTTTAAATGTTCTTTTTTAACGTGCCGTTTAATCAAAATCAGTTACGAATTTTTGCAGTGTACGTAGGATAGCAGCAGTCGCAGCGAATCTGACCGAGGTAAAGTACATTGCGACCATAACCAGTGGCTTCATGCTTTCCCAACCGGGCTGATTACCCTCATCTTGCAGACACTGCAAACTTAGCGATTAGTTAACTGTGAGCTTATTCGATGTTCGACTGTCATATATTTCCATTGTGCTGAAATTCGGAATAGAAACCAATAAAAGGTCCAGATAAGCAGTTCGCATCAAATGGCTATGACAAGGGCACAATCAGTGGATGCGTCATGTGCCATTGCGTTCATTCGATAGTATTTCATATTATAACAAAACAACACGACCTTCGGTAACGAAATTGAAGACCACTTCCATTGAGTGACGGAGATGATAGTGTTGGTCTCCCAAACATTATGCTGGTTTTCACGCCCAGAAAATGTCCATTTAAAGTCGGAATTCAACGAACCACGGGCTTGCTACCTCTGATATCCGAGATTCGAAACATCGTTTGTTAATAAATGTAATTTTGTCTCGTCCGATTTATTGCCACATTTGACCTAATGAGACCTTGTGTGGTCCAAATTTTTGGGTCGCGGCTGTAGATCCCCGGTCCTTCTGCAGTCAGTGCAAATGACCCTAATGGTTGGGGGTACACATGTTCCGTAACCCTGAGAATATAATAAACGAGAGAGAATTGTTTTTATTCTAATCTTTCGCCTCCCAAAACATAGGTTACAGAATTCGTGCGCAGGTTAGTGGTTTGGATTGCATATTAAGTACTGCAGCAAGATGGCATAGAACTCATCCCACGCCTGAGCAGCTCCTAACTTATCAGCCACTCTTTTCCAACTGTAAGCCTGAGCTCTCACATCGACGGTCATTTCCATAGATCTTCTGCGCGAGTACGTGCCAGGTAACCTTCTAGCAAAAATTATGGATGGCCCCTCATTTATGGCTCCCAAATTCCCATCATGACTGACAGTAAGACTAATGGGGTCAAGACTAGTAGCAAAAGCTTTTGCTAAAACAAAATTATTTTACTTTATCCTCATTGGCCTCCTCGGTAATCAGATGCGTGGCGGAAAACCGCTGAGTCTATAGAAAGAAGGAAAACAGCTAATTCGGGGCAGTCCTATGACTACGCGTGTGATCTATGAGATACGGATATATGGACAAGCAGTATTCTGATAGAGAGGCGGATTCAAACACACATTTCCAAGCCAATAATTCATCCCGATGGGTCAAGTGTCTTTGAATAGCAAAATAATTTTCGATAATAGCACTTCTGGCTACGTTATTAGGACGGAAAGGCTCAGGATAAAGCATGTCTCTTTTGGTGTTTTCTGTCGGTTTTCGGGTCTCCCTACTAGCCTACAAGTATGAAGCCTAAGCGCCGAGAGTAAAATTTTCTGGGTATTAAGTGATTCGAATTCTGCGAACAACCAGGGGTGAGGAATACCTGTCAAAATAGGGCGGGAAAGGTGTGAACCTGAATCTCTTTCTAGCACCCTTCATCACCGTCGGTTGTAATATTTCAAACAAATAATTTAGTAATTTCGGAAAATTTTCATGAAAATTGTTTCTTTCGAATTGTGTTTAGGATGTCAGTACCACTTTTGTCAAGTAGGCGCCTGGATTGGTATAGTGATTACTTGGGTCACCTAGGCTGTTAGTCACCCAGCGACTTGTGCTGCTAAGAGCTACAGTAGGTTGCAGTCTGTGCCGAAAACCCTTTGGACTGCTGTGCACGGGTAGTCGTGATACACGATGTCTATGGAGCCCATAATTGCATCTCATTCCAGTCGTGCTAAGAATACATACGGAAAACAACTGCCTATACGTAAAACCTTCCTTCTTAATAGACCGGATGGTTTTCTACTATACTGCATCGAATAAAAATGCATTAAATAAAACATCAAGTTGCATGTATTATGAAAACAGACAACCGGAAAACTCACCCTAGCAAACGGGCAGGTGCTTGCGAAAATTACCCGAATCTGTTTACTTTTGTCCTATCCACACGAGCGGATTCGCATTCGGTTGAATTGGGTTTGTTTGTCATGTGGTGTATGAAGGTGGTTGACAGTTTTCTGGCTTGACAGAACAGGTTGGATAAATCCCGAGAAATGTGAACAAATCACTGGTTCTAGCTGCACACATGAACACGCGATAATCCCAATCAGTAATGAGCAGATTTTTATCCGAACCTGGATGCTGTTGATTGCACAAGGTATAAAAAGACGCGCACTAAATTCTACTTGGGATTAAACTGTCCTGATCTTTTGTAAACCATTTGACCTCGTAGAGCAGGCAGTCCGGTTGACTACCTGTTATGTCCGACCTGGCCAATCAGCATGCGAACAAATTGTGGTCCACAGCCAATAGAAAGGGGACCAATCAGAACACGGCCTCGTGCGCGGGTCACAGATTGGTCTGTTGCCGTCCCCCAAGTGGATCGCTAATCGCGTTTTTTCGGGAACTGGAAAAAATAACGCAAAATCCGGCGCACCATTGACCAGAGGACATGTGCAAACTAGCCACAAGCAAGGAAAATAACAACAGTAAAAACAACAACGACAATAAGAAAAACTGGCAACGTAGGCCAAAAGGTTTCCAACACGTGACAGATAATGTCAAGCGTACAAGTGAAGGTGCAGCGCGCGTAACGTAAAACTACCAATATTTTCACCGTTTTGTACAGTTTATTTGTGTCACATCGGTTTTCTGCGTCGAAATAAAGGGACAACGTGAATAATCACCCGTATTCGTCAACTGCTACAGCCTATTTTTAACAGTTCCCATGTTTTTGTATAAAAACTTTACTAGCTTATCGTCATCTGTAGTTACGTACATAATGTTCTGACATTAATCCAGTCACAGATTAAACCATACGGGAACCATGCAGTAAGAACAGATCAGAAAAGAAAAACTAAATGTGCTTCACTGCACACATATTACTTCTTTGTCTTTTTCTACGTCACGACGGTTCAACGTATTGGATGGCTCGTAGGTGAGCGTTGATCCACCTGGCTACATAGACCAGAGTACGGATAAGTCATACAGTTTTTATTAGAAGAAATGGTCTGCAAAGCAACAGCACGTAAACCTTTAGGAGCAGGTGAATAATTGTCCAATCTGCACACATTTTGATCGTTTCAAATCGGGATCCCAAAACATCCCATGGGTCCCTGTAACCAAAAAAATCGCTTTATACTCCTCTGAAGTGGGACGGAGTCATAACAGAGGAGAAACCGATCCCTTAACAACGGGTTGGAAATAATAGCCAGTTCTCTGTGATAACACAGGGCACTTAGGGCATATCACAGGAAAGAACTTTCCAAGGCGACAAACCATTACTTTCTAGGCACTGTCATTGCTTGTCCGTGGACTCCTATTTAATGAATGTGACCCCATCTTATTGACGAGTGGCCACAAATATGGTAGTGTTTCCTCTATTTGCATTTTGCGCACTCACCGAATACCGTACCAGTATCGTGCGGTATGGAAATGAACAGAGTTTACACTTTGACCACTCCCACCGATGCACTTCCAATACCGTTGGCAGCTCTTTTAATCACAAATGCGTTTACGGCCTAATACATTCTGCTATCCTAAACTTGCCTACTAATTTCTTGCCATGATACTGAATAAAAATTCTCGGCATGCCCCAATATACTGTGTTACCGATGCAGTTAGTTGGGGCGCGTCGTGGGGTTCAAGTAGTCGAGAGCTTTGATCAAACTGTTAACTGTTGCTGACAAAATTAAAATTTGACTACTAATTCCTCTTTCGTTGAAGTCTATCAGCAGCCCCGAGCACATTCAGAAGCACCGTTACTAGTCAAGAAATCTTCGCAATCTTTCTTCTGGTATGTGCTTCTTCCTTGTCGGCTACACCAGGCTCTGTGAGTTGGCCTTTTCTTGTTTGTCACGTTCTAAGCTAAGCACACATTTCTTTCTCGCCTATGTTTATGTCAGCCTTCTGGGACCCGTGCTTGTATCTCGTGATATTTTGGTCTTGTCATTCAATTCGTTTATCTGAAATGACGAAAAAGTCAACAAATAGGAACAACGTTTACTATCTGCCAACGAATTGTGAACGTTCTGTTTCACCGTGACGCTTTGTTGATCTGGCCCTCAGGCCAAACACCATCAATGGAACCTTTCATGCAATCAGTTGCCTTCGTTTGGGTGACCGAGTGGTACCTTCTTCAATGAGGATTGAAGACGATGAAGGAGGAGAACAGGTAAAAGAAGACGGACAGCAGAGTTAAAACCAAGTCTAATAAGTGGGGAAACTTGGATGCGAAGCATGCTTATATCTCTGTTCTTCTCATGCTGTTTGCCATTCCGTGTCCTTTTGGCTGGTCCAAGTCTTCACAGACATCATTGGATGGAAATATTTTCTTGCCTTAAATTGTGCATTACACTGTTGAGAATGTACCTTTTATGAGTAACGATCCTCAGAAAGTGTGCTGCTCCGGACTGATGGTCGTTAATTTTCTTTGACGGTCGATTTGATCAAAATACCATTAGTGCCTTTTCAGTTCCTGCAGTCAGATGATATCTGAATATGAAAAGACCAGTTACTACTTATGTGATTGACATGCTAACTTATTCTGGATCAAATTCGGTCCCGATTAGCCAGCAAGGGTTATGTCGATTTTAACAATTTGAAATATGATAGTACATTTACTTCAGAAATTTTTCAAAGCTTCTTACCATCCAATTCAAGAACTGCATAGATAAATATCAGCATATTAGAAAACGGAGCGCTTACAAACAATTCGCTACGGTGTTTTTGACCCCTAACGAATAAAAGAAGACAGTGGGAGTTCATGTGATATCTGAAGATACTCTAACCCATACAATCAGTGTCATCCGTAGACAAGATACAATCGGACACCGAAAACCCTGAACAATTTGCCCTCTTCGGACAAATCAGTCCTACTAAATCTGTTCTGAAACCACTCAATACCACTAGTGGAATTGTCAAAAGATACCAAGGAAAATTTTGTCCGAACAAAGTAATCCACAATCAAGATAGTCATCTTGCAGTTTCGGGGCGAATTCGCTAACAGATGCCATCCAAAACGTTGTCTAATTTTGATGAAAAAACAAAATCTCCTCTAAAGTAAGACCCCGCAGATGCCTCCAGATGAAAATAAGTGACACCGTCAACCTGACGCATTCCGAGAAGCATAAAAATAACATGCATAATGTGCATGTATGTAAAGTTTCTGGCTACCCTGATGCCACTACCATCAAAGGCGGACGTTGCTTCACGATGCGGACAAATTTGAATCTGACTGGAAAAATCTGCAGACGGCAGGGAATAGTGGCGTTGTTTTCAGTTTCGTATCTATCCCTTTCCGCGTATCCTCATTCCCCATCCAAATGGAATTTTGTAGGCGATCCACGACGAAACAAACGTCATTCCCATGTATAACGCACTATCGCATAGCACAAATCTAAGTCTTAAAACCCCGTTTTATGAAACGTATATATGACGGCTACTAAAATGCTGAATAAAATCAGTCGACCAATTTTGTTTTGAATGGTGCTAATATATTTGCCCATATATCGTACGGATAGGGTGTTCGTTTTCCTGTAGGTGATCGACTGTCGTTGATTAGAAAATAGGCACTGCAGGAAAGATCACTGAGACCGTTAATTCTTAGTAATAGGATTGGGGTGCCGTGGATAAATAATCCATTTTTAACAGGGTTTCATTTTTGTACTTAGAGTGCAGTGGGCATAATCTACAAGAAAAGGACCGGATGGTTCTTGAATTTGTGATTTTTAATAACCGTTTCAGGACAGTTAGAATCGTAGAGGAAATAGGGGAGTAGTTGTTTGTTGTTTCATTCATCGACTATTGTTGGTATGATTTTGTGACCACTTGTTCAGAGTGGTATTGGGTTTTCAGGTGATTTATTCTTCGTCATTGTTGACCGAAAAGGCAGTTAAGATCGACTGAAGGATCTCAGTTAATGGTTCCCACATTCGGCATTCAGATACTGTTAACCATTTCGTCACTGCCAGCAACTAGTTGAAGTGGTTCAACTCTAAACACTTACCATTTTCTTTTGCTCACCCAAATGGCAGTACATTCTCTGTTTGCATCAGTTTATACGTTCCCGGCTTGGAAGAAACGAGAAGCAGCGAAACTGATCCCCATACAGAAGATGAGTTTACATTCAAATGAATAAAAGTACATCCCACATCACCCATCAAACCACTGAGCCCAAGCGGTAAAAGTCAGCAGGATTCCTTGTCAGCAATCTAAATGACGGGATCCCATACAGAAATCAACTGAGATTTCCTCGAGAAGGCAAAGAAAATGAATTAAATATTCTGATTGGGTGAAATAAGCCTGAGATTAACCGGTAATTTTTCAGTTCTTGGGCTACATATTGAAGAACGGAGTTACAACATTTCATAAAGGGCATCTTGGCCACTTGGAAGCTGGTACATGGGGAAGCGGCCAGTTATGGGCGAAGTCACAACAGTTCTCTTGATAATAATAATAATAACTGAACCACTTGACCCATAATGAGTTGCTTTTTCCTCTTAGTACATGGATGCTTAGGTTTGTTTGATAAACAAAATGGACAAAAACCGGACCAAATGACTGTTTTCACCTGGTCGACATCACGATATCTCCAAAAGTTCACGCTACTGTTAGGGCACTTATTTATTCAGACCAGGAAAGGTGGAAAAGAGAAGGGAAGAACTGATTTAACTGCATATTCTTTTAGGACCTACCAAGCTTTTAAGTTGAGGAACTCTCCGATCGAGAACTCTTCTCTTGTGCTTGCATGGGATATAAGTGTATAAAAATAGCTTTAAGGTAGTTCATTTCCTTAGAGCTGTAAATTCATTTAGATCCTCAGTGCGTGCTTCGGACATAGGTAATCATGACAAGAAATCTGTCGAAATTCGGAAAAACTAATCATCCGGACCATTCTTATTGATGCTGACATCGTCGATTGTTGTTTATTTAATCGTTGTTTCTGCTACTGATACACATCACTACTATTATTGAGCCAACTTCCCCACTTGGCAGTCCTCTGTTGGCCGCAGCCTCCATCCTGAAAAATGATGTACATTGTTATTTCATTAATAAAAGAAGTAAAAGGTAAAAGAAAACAGAAAATTTAAGGGTAATCATTGGAATGGTACAATGTTTCGTGAATCAGAATCAGTGATAAGTTCTACCAAAGAACTTTCATTTCTCCGCCTACCAGTGAACTCATCTGTCAAGACTCTGATGTGGATTTTCGTAATGAAACATATCGTGCGAATCAGGACTTATGAAGAAGACTGAACAGATTCCGGTATCTTTCATGAGCTTCGCTCATGATTTATGGAGTGCATATGTATTATATCTGGTCAAAATTCGTCTATAGAATAGATCTGAAGTAACAGGTATTTCCTATAAAATCAAAACAATGACCTTGAACGTTTCTTCTATCTGACCAGGTGAAAAAGATG
This sequence comes from Fasciolopsis buskii, assembly GCA_008360955.1. Taxonomy (NCBI): domain Eukaryota; kingdom Metazoa; phylum Platyhelminthes; class Trematoda; order Plagiorchiida; family Fasciolidae; genus Fasciolopsis; species Fasciolopsis buskii. The sequence goes on along the minus strand of LUCM01000776.1, from coordinate 398,692 downwards.
AGCTCATTATTTCCGCTGTACCCGGTATTCACGTGGGGCAGTTCAAGAAGTATTCTGCTAAAAATACGAGTGGAATGGACATATTAGCGGACAGTTGGACTACAGTCATGACTGGCACGAATGCTTCATAAATCTTTCCTGGACTTCATTACCTGAATCGACGATAGGCATCTCGATTTAGGTTCTGGCTGAATTGGAACGGAAAGAGCTGGACCAGTTTCATCATGTGAGTGGGGCTTTACTATCCCAAATTAATTTTCCCGAACCAAAAGTCCATTTTAATACAGGCCATATCGTCACTAAATCCATAAAGGAGACATAAGTTTTGGGGCTATTTATATCAGGTGGCCGCAAGCGAAAAGAAGAATTAACTTAACGGGTCGAGAAGGAGTTAAAAACATTCACCACTGAGTTGAATCGGAATTTCCTGAACAGGCTTCGGGCTGGTATTCGTAGTCGAGTTGGTGCCGGAAAAATCATTTTTGCTGACTGATTATTTAAGTTTGGAAACCACTGAAAACTTTCGATGCTATATTACACTTAGTGAATACTAATACAGATGTTAACGGGTAGTGTTCACCTGAACGCAACTCATCCTATTTTCAATGACTGAGAGAGGAAATCCTTCAAGGATTGGAAAAGACAAGACTCGAGACTAGGACCGGACAATGCTGCATTAAGCAGACAGGAAATTTCCATAAAACAGGAATCACGGCTACGTAGAACACTCATTTGTATCTAATCAGCGAGATGTATGAAATCCTTCCAGACAGTTGAATGATTCAAGCATGCACATACTCAAAAATCATCTCTGTAGGCAGGACAAAATGATATTATGAAGTGTATTGAAAATTCCCCCTTATAAACTTAAAGGCTCCGTTTCCCCAAAAATACGCAAAGAATGCATACCCATTACCGAAAATAAATTTTCATTCATAGGTAGTTCTTGTTTAATGCTTGAAAGATAATCTGTTCAGACATACACAGGTAAGATTTACATCAACAACTTTCAACCCGCACTTTTATGTGCATCCGCTAATTTTGTGCTGCCCAAGACAAGCTAAATTTGTCCACTCAAATTCCCTTATGTCAAATCGAGTATGCCAAATCCTGGTTTAGGAACTACCATTATGGAAATAGCTAGGGTGAAGCCGACTATGAAGCTTGAATGTGCTCGGCACTCTACTCTGTAAGTTACAAAGACAATTTTTCAACTCCCAGTTGAACTACGGCCTGTAGATGAGATCACAGGTTCAAATCGGATTTATACTATATATGCTATATATGCTACTTTAGTCAGACTCAGGTTGATGGACATACTTATGCGGCTACAAGAACCGACTGAATTGTCCCTAGGACAAACATTGCCTGTACGGAGTCAGCTAGCATTTGTGGTTGCTTAAGATTCCAGAGCGAATGGGACGGAACCCGTTCATCATATTTCACAACTTTATAGGCACCCACTTCTAACTGCAGACATCAGCATTCATGTTAATCCTTCATTTTTGAGCGGCACTGAATCAAACTATAATCCGCTGTCTTAGCTGATCTCTTGATAGGGTGACCTCAAAATCTTGTCCAGCACAAATGTTAGCTGACAAGCCGAGTGAGCAGACACCTGCAGATGAGGTGTCTCATAAGGCTCGTATGAGAAATGTTGTTCGAGGTCAGTTCAATGAGGCATAAACGGCGAGATTTGCTCTGTTGCCACAAAAACACTGATTAATCGGCTCATGTGCCACTATCTTCTCAGTCTTGACTATTTTGTCTGTACGGCTGCGTCAAAATTCTGACTGCCATTCATCCTCAAAAATGCTCATCTATCTTTGTATTACGTTCTGCTATCGCTTGAAGTATTTTTTGCGTGCGTTTATCTGTGTGTTCATAAACGTGTCTCGGCAAGGGACCTTTGGAACTATTCTATTCCTTTTTCTGACAGGAGTTAGGACTGTTTCATCCGCCGGGAATTTCAGGAGTCATTTGTGCTTTTGCAGAGTAAATCCGTTTGACCGTTCATCCATGACTAGTTAGCCCCATAGTCGATTCATTGTTGATTCTATTCGAGCAAAGAGCAAGGTCATTGCACACAATCAACCGAAGCGTCATTTCTACTCCCTTCTCCTGCTCAACGACAGTAACACAGAGTCGAATGCGCAGTTGGTTGCATTTAAGAAGTGACAAGGGCTCGCATAACGTGTATCGGGTTCCCCTCCCATTCTACTATTTTCCCAGCTGCTTATGTGAACTTCCGTATGAGTCAGGCAATGCGTTCTTGGTCGCACCTTCAAGGCGTGTTAGATATGAGAGGGGGAGAGATCCAATCAGAAGAAGAACATGCCTTCTGTTTGTCTGCATTCGTGTCGTTGAACGAGGTCGGGAAAATGAACACCTGGTGATTTTTACACTCGGTTAGGCTTTTTCACAGTTTTTGTTGACTCATCCACTCCCTTTCGTAAAAGCGGAGATCAACTCAAAGTAAAGAACCAGCTATGAAAAATCCTGAATGCTGAGCGCTGCACTGATATTTTAACCCATGTGACAAATCAGGAGACAAGGTGGTCATCCTGATCGACAGTATTTGTAACACTTTTGGTTCACAAAATCTAATTATCGCTTAAATACTTTGATCCCTATGATACTGGAAATCTCGAACTAAAGAGTGTTAAGTTCAGCGCACCAACTGCAACATGAGTGCAAATCCTGAAATGGATCTGAGTGCGTTTCTCCATCGATCGACTAAGGTCGAGTGCTTCACCTGACTTTTGTATCGCAACTAGCGCCTGTGCGTGTGTGTACGTGTATTAATGGGTATAAAGAGTATGCAAGTGGTTATGGTGGTGTTGATGACGAATGGTCTGACGCGGTCTAACCTCACCCCTCTAGTAAGGCCTATTTACCTTTATGCACAAATAGACAACCACGTATGTTGTTTGACAAATTAGTGACCGAAAGGACACCACCAGACATTGGAAAATTCTAATTCAAGAACTTTTATTTGCAGCTAATCATTCTCTGTCCGGTTGACTGTTAGAACTATTAGTAGGTTAGCAAGTTATTTGGAGTACAAACAATTTTGGGTGTAAATAGGCAAAAAGAAATAAAAGGGTTACGTATATGACGATCAAGACTCATTCCTTAATCGTGAATCCCTATCTTCAACAGATGGACAAAGACCTGCCGCCACACCTTTTTCTCATTATGGGATTTGGCAAAACGTCTTTTGTCTTTACTGTAACCCTTCTCTGTGCTTTACGCCGATCACTTTCCATGGGGCTCTTGTGAACAGTTCATGTCTCCAAATCACTGTGCAATTTGTTCGAACGAGTTTGCTAATTGTTGGATGGTTCGCATGATAAGCTTTGTACGAGAGAACGATGACACCAATCGGAACATAACTACCTGATACGCCAATCGGCCTGCTTCGTGAGTTTCGTACTTTAAAAGAGACATTTTCGGTCCCCAACGGAGTTCCGCTCCTCGCTATTTACAGTAAAAAGCAGCTTTTATAAAGGTTGAGTTTTGTTTTCGGGTGTAGCCAACCCCATTCTGTCGAGCTGTCCTAGGTATCTGCCTTTGCAGAAAGACCCGGGTGTCCCTGAGAATCTGTCGGTAACAAGAGTCATCGTGTTTCTCTCACACACTTAATTGATTGCTAACCGGGATAATTTTCATTTTGTTATGAGTTGAAGAATTATTCGCCCAGAAATAATCTGCTTTCAACATTGCATCCAGCTGTCAGATGTTTGTTCACTAATGGGAAGATTTATTAACCTAATGATCAAGATAATATATAAAGTTTTCATTTGGCTTTATATGCAACCACACACCTTACTTATTCAGTCGGTCTAACTTTTGAAGGCCTCACTCGTTTCCTAAAAGGTAATTCATTCGCTATCAAGTTCCTTTATTTGATATTATCAATTTGACTGGGAGAAAAATTTGAATCATTTTACGTTCCAATGGTTACATAAATTCTTGCACGGACAAATTCCGCATAATTCTAACACAAAGAGTGACAACCGACAGAAATGCTCGAAGTCGCATCATTTAAGTATCAGTTTCATCTCGGAATTGCGACCAACTGTGATTAAGACCAGACGCCGAGTTCAATTTCCCCAAATTATAGAACGTATTAACACCGCCAATAGTCTTGTCATAGCCTGCAAACCACATCAAAGAACGTGATTACGACACGAAAACTATGGAGTATATCGACTTCGGTAAGTAAAATATTCCACTTGACTCGAGTAATAAAACTGCGTGTGATTTGCTTCGATGACAGTCAGACAGTAGGAAATTGTCAGCGTTCCCATTTGGATACAAAAGTTGAAACAACAAACTTGGAGAACTTACATATGGCTAAGCCCCAGAAACCTGATAATAAAACCGGTTTGTTAGATTATGTAATTTTTCTACCTAGGATCCTATAACAATTAAATTGAACTGTTTTCCGCGGATTTATGCCGCTAAAGGGCGTCACATAGGACTAAAAGCTACTGATTCAAATAAACGAAAACTCACTAAATATTTTCGTCCTTGAATGCTATAGTCAACACGTCTGAATATGATCTCCGGCGGTTCAGTAGTACTATCAGCGCTGTCATCTAGGCTTTTTAAACAGTCAGGGGGTAAAGAATTCGAAGCTTTTATTGGCCAGGTTTCGATCCAGTTGTGGTTGGGAATTCTTAAGTTATATTTTCCGGTGTGACTTTAGATTCGGGATAAAAAATGCAGCGCTACTTCGCATTATAAAAGCTCTACCGGTCTGGCGACCAGTTTATTCATTGGTGACATTGTCAACGTTTTAATAGAATGAAATGAGAATAATCTATTGCTCACTGAAGCAATACTAACCAAGGGGGTGAGTCGGCTGGAATAACAGCTGCGAAATCACGGCCATGGATACCCTGCATTCACAGTTTGGAAGGTCAAACCACATAATTACTCAATGCAACGCGGTTCTTGAGCTATGAAGCAAAGCCCGAAAACGGTAATATCCTGACTTTTAGTAAGGAGGCCTATTAATTTTGCTCCTTGGACCGACCAGAATTGCCATAATTCTCTTTGTTTGCACCGTTACATACGCAACCTGTCACCCAGTTCAGGTATGGCACCTTTGGAACACCCATTTGTTGAAGGCTGCTCCATGGAATGCGAGAAATTATTGATTGAGGATGCATTGAAGTTTAAGTTTTTTGAAGGTCATTGAATTTATATAATCAAAGTCTGGCTGAAGACTACTTTTCTAATGTGTTGAGTCTTGAGAAACTGATAAGCGAAATACTATGATTCTCAAGAATTTTTTAGAGAAAAGCCCCTGCAACTAATTAGCCATATATCTAGAGAGTACCGATAGCATTACCTTACCGGGCAGCAACTCCCGGGTGATTTAACACGCTCTGAATTGCTTGGCAAATACGGTGTGCACTTCACACCATCATAGTTCGAAGTGCATTTGCAAGGAAAGTAGAAGTCCGAACTCGAGCTTATCATTTTTGGGGCCAAACCAGAAGAAGCCGATAACTTTAAGTACCTAAGTGGATTGACTACAACTGATGGCAGTATGGGGTTTAAGGTCACATCACGAATTGCCATAGCCGAAGCAGTGACACCTGCCGTGCCGCCATAGTGTCCGCTTCATCCTTGAAGGAAGGATGTGTTAGGCCACTGTTTGTAGTGTTCTACTCAGCGGCTTTACCACCTGACCCCTCTACATCGGCGAAGTTAGACAGCTGTTTGAACTCCACCAAGAATATCCCCGAAATACTGGTCTAGTCTGATAAATAATCGGGTGAGTAACTATGAGGTACGTGATTGTTTTGAGTGCTGAGAGCCACCTTCTTAATGGGGCGCGCCCTTTGTAACACCTTCGATGATTTAGGTACGTCTCATCCACGCCCAACCATCGTCTTTCAATTCATGTTTCTCTAAAATGCTTTGAAAAGACCTGGAAAGTACCACGCGGAGGACAGGTTTTGACTTCGACTAAGGGTATAAAGAAACCATAATGGCCCTTGCTTGATGTGCAGTGGCATTGATCCTTCGGAGAAAACTGACTGTTTTCTGACATGGCTTTCTCTCAGATCTTCTTTGAAGCTTGAGTTGTTGGATGCGTATGTTATCTAATATGAGATCCTTGCAGTTCTGCCCGAACCATATAACTGAGGGCTTTCTTTCTCGAATCTGCCGTACCGCTCTGTTAGTTATGCTAAAGTTCGCTCGCATGTGTCTTGTCCCATCGGTGTTACTTCGGCAAGACGATAATATCGAGTATATTTTTGTCGCATACAGTTGATGGCTGGGGCCCTCAGTAATCCATCGACTGAAGAGGCTTGTAATCTGCTTCGAAATCATACAAAACACGCGTCCGCGTGTGGCACACAGAATGCCTTCCACAGGTGAGTCCCGCCTTATTTAATGCAGTCCCAGAAAGCGGCTTGAAGTTGCTTCGTGACAATGAGAGTTATCTCTTTATTTAAAAGCCAGCAGCGGTATTCTACACTGCCTGACGTAGCACGCCTGCCCTGTAGGACAAAATGTGCGCAGAGTTGGTGAAAACTCTAACACTGCACGGTGCAAACGCACAAAAAGAGATATTTGGTTCTCTCTTCAACTTAAGGACTGATTCTTTGCCCAATTCGGTTTCCTATCGTTGTTGTTTTACACCTTGACCAAAGTAAAGCATGCTTCATGTATATATATATATATATGTTTATATGTACGTGCATGTATACCTACCGTCCACGTCTCTTATCAAAACAATATAGAAGTACACGAAGGCACGTGAATCGCGATTTACTGCGAATTGTCCCGATCTTGATCTACTTCCAGGAGTGCCCCACTACTGCTGCAGAAATTAAGTCGGCAATTCCGTAAGATGTTTCTCGAAACTCTGAGGCATTTATTTGATGGATGAGAGTACGAATATGCATCTCCAATGAACGAAAGAGAATTAGTCGTCTTTTCTGCACCCGAGGCGTTTTAGTGCACCTTAAATTCGTGAAAGTGCACCAAGTTCAACGCCAACAACGATGTGAAAAGAAACGAATCAGTTCTGACAGGAGATAAAGGGGATCGAGTAACATCTTTGAGTGAATCTTTTTGTGTAAAACTTCACTGTCGCGACTTTGGTTGTGCCGTCCTAACTGTTCTTTTCAAAATCAGCTCAGACTTCACCATGATGCAGCGTTCAGGGTTGAGCGGATAGCAGAAACAGCACGCGTGCCAAAACTCCAATTTGTAATCAAGTACTTACCTGGTGCTTCTAATAAACGAAACTAGTTACATCAGAAATGCAAAATCACACTAAATCCTCCCTTTTATCAAGATCACCTGATTGATACCATATTAGGAAATTCGAGCCCCAGCATCGATGACAAAGTGAAAATGGACATCTAACTACTCTAGCGTTTTGTGTCTAACAGTTGCATCACACGACAGGATAAGAACTTGTTTTGTACTCCTCGTACGCGAGTGGAAGTGCAATTCATCGTAAACAAAATCAGTCATTCTTCCTGACATCCACGGGGCCCACGGTTTCCACGCCCTCATGCACGTTTTCAAAAGGTATAATGGTCACTTGAGTTTTCCGATTTATGCCAACATTACTTTTGAGGGATCATTTTCAATGCTATTATCAAGTTGACAAACAAATTAATCAGCCTTACTTATCTTGTTCATGGAAACTGCAAAATATGCGAAAGAAAAGAGATCGATCATTGGGATAGAGCACGATTTTTGATCAGTTAAGCAACGTGAATTTTTGCGCTCGATTCTAGGTCACAAATGCAGTTAAATGACTGGATCGATCCTAAAAATATTTCGACAATCAAGTTTGTGCACCGAGATGGATTACTCCATTCAAAATATCTGGGCTCTGCTGTCGCTAACAATTTGCACAAATGGCAAGGTCTATGCTGATCGTGGTTTGTCGACGAATTAGAAACATAAGACTGCTCAAAGTTGCTTCATTACAATCTAATTAGAATTGTGAGATTTTCATTTTTCCATACCACGATCTATCAAAGCATTCACTGGAAATGAAAATCTCGGAAAAAATCTGGTTCAAAGTGATATTTAAGCAGCCGGCAATTTTTCTTAAAAATTCTACCACAGTCAAGTGACTTGATTTAGCTCGACAGGCAGTTCATAGAAGTAATTGAAAACAGCAAACTCTATCATCAATTAAAAATGCGTGTTCTCAATTTTTCAAGTGATCACAATCATTCGCTGGACAATTCAGAGTTTGCACAAGAAGTCAGGTTTTGCAGTCAACGGAAAATCCACTTGTTTCATCCGAAGGTGGACCCCGCAAGTCCGCAATGAAATCCAAGCTGGTAGCGACTGGAGAAACTGACATTCCACGCTCACGACTGCTTACAAAGTATAGAGGAAAACTCTATGAATTTGTCGAGACACTTAGCTTGCGAGGAAAAGATTTTGATCGAAAAAGTGAGTACCTAAATAGTAATTCTTTTTTACTTCGTCTAATACAGCCTCAGTTGCATTAATTAGCTGATATGAAGTATCAAGTTTATCAATATCAGTTGTCAATATTACTACTACCACTGGCCGGCGGTGGTTAAGTGGATAAGGTCCTGGTGTTTGGATGTGAAGTTCGCGGGTTCGAATCCTCTCACCGCCAGTCAACTTTCTCACTTGGCAGCTCTCTGTTGGCAGCGGTCCCCTTCATGAAAAATGATGTAAATTGTTATTTCATCAATAAAGGAAGTAAAGATACTATTACTGCTACCACTACTACCACCATACGTTTCTGCTCGAGCTTTGAAACACATCAGCCTTGCACTGATGCGCGGTGGTTTCGGTTGCTCCCTCGTAACAAGGACTACCCAGAGGCCGAGTAAACACTGAATACTAGATAGACAAACGCAAGTCGATAATCAGAAAACACGTAAACCTGTTAAGATTGTAAAGGCAAGTACAGTGATGATTTGGAAATTTAGTCTTAGTTCTTAATGCCAACAGCCATCTGACGGGAGGATTTTGTGGACCGTAACCCTCATTTTACTCTGAGCAGTTCACTGGGTAACGTTTCCATATTGCTTCGCACAGCTAAAGCACATTAATTTTTCCTGTATTCCCAACAATGCATGTGTCGCAGAATATCCCAAACCAGAGGAACTGTTATTCGGATATCTACAACACTTCTCAACTACCGCATCCTTACTCTAAGCGACTGAGCAACGTGATCCTACACTGGATATCTAAGTTGGATATCGCCGATCAAAGTCCCCATATCATAATAATAGCAGTAACGATGTCAAGATTAATAACTGTGTCCAAAACAATGAAGCACTATCATTAATATTAAGGTTTTTCTTCTTTCCAGCTCTTATCTTCACCACATCTACCATCGAGTGTTTGTCCGTGAGGTGATTCATTTCGACTTCCCGTGGAACATCATGAAAATTCCGTACGGCTCCGTTATCAGTCTTTTTAGGAATATATGTTCATACTGCGGAGCGCAACAGTTCTAGCATTAGTGAAGTAATACTGAGTGATGAATCGTTTTATTAAGTTAAGTGTGTAAAATTGTCCTACGCAACTGAAAGTTTGTCAAAATAAAGTCCTGGGAATTTGAACAAATAAACCCACCAGACGCGAGTGTGACATCCTGACTATTAATTGACTAAGCCTTAATCGCAACTTATCAAATAGACTTTTGGAACGTATTAGGACTTCAGTATTTTGTGAGGATGTAAAAATGCACAACGATGCCTTTTATCATTATTTCGTAGTGTGACAAGAACAAAACAAAATGCAAACTTGCATCCGATTGAATGCTGCACTTCGAGACTCGTGCTGTCACGTGTTGGATCGAAACTTTACTGTCCACGCTAACGCCCAGTCCACTGAAAGGGGTTCATATCGTAATCTTTTGCGAAAACGGCAAATTGGAATATTTTCGCAAATATGGATGTTTCCTTGTTGTCCCAATCTTCCCGAAGCCGAATGTTTTCGGTGTAGAGGAACAGAATAGATGCAGTCGATGTGCCATTTAGAATTCGTGACCATTGCAGAGGAACGTTAGAGAGGTGCCTCTAATAGCATTCCACCCAAAGACTTCATTGCCCTGGCTGAAATTAATACCAGGACATTTGGTAGGATAACGATTCCACCAACTAGCCACTAATTACCAGAAGACCAGGAAGATTTCTTTTATCTTCTACATACCATTTTCTATGGCAAAAGTTCAAGGAAAACATTCTGAATTGTCTGGAAAACAATTTGCTAAGTACCAGCTGCATTTGACTAGCCACGGAAGCTTTGTCCAGCCGTTTCACTCATGTTAAACAATTGTCAACAATGTATATCCATGTATCTGAAATGGTGATGAACCTAGGACGACCGACACCTATTACATACCTATTATATATATATATATATGCTTCTATCTGGTCACATCAATTGCTCCCACGGAATCATGATGAAATAAGAAGAAACAATTCAAAGAAAAGGTGAAGAATAAGCGAAGAACCCCTTCCAAATATTCTACTCAATCTATATGAGAAGAAGCTTAGCAGCACACGGAAGTTAGACACTACAGCATATTGTCTGTCCTCCACTGCCAATCCCTACCCAGAACCTGACCACTCTACAGTGCCCCTTTGTTTTCTAATGGTAAGCTAGAAGTAAATAATGCGGGGGTGAAGCTACAACAACACAAAAACTGAGCTGCATTTTAGGAAGAGAGCCAGAGATTGCAGAGGACTACGCAGATAATTATTTCACCTCATGGTGGGTAGGCAAAGATATGTTCATGTAAGAAAGATCGCATTTCAGACCTATACGAACTCGATCACAGCAAGCCAGTTGGATGAAATTTCCGAATAGTTTTGACAACTTTCCGGAAAATGTGGACGTACTCGCGAAATAATGTGTGAATTCCACGGAAACCGTGGCAGTCCATACGGTTAGATTTTTTTATTCGTGGCTGAAATATTCGAGCTAAATGGAAAAATTGAGCCGAAAAGCCTAAATTGATCAATGTAATTCTTATGTTTGTGAAAGTTGAAATATTCGGTCTCGTCTGTCCGTCCATAGCGACCACTAGAAACTATCAAAGTAGTTCCTAAAAAAAGATTAAAACGAAGCAGCTTCCTGATCATGGTATTGGTTGGGAAATTTCACCGGATCAGCAGTTGTCCACTCAAATCATATTCAATTCCAACCTCAGCTGCAAATTAACTACGATCCCAGACGGTAAAGAAAGAATTAAAACCGTTTGCCGATTTAAACGTACACCATTTGCATGATCTACTGCTTTCAGTTCGAAGTTTAGGTCAGATTGTCCTATCTAAGATGTGTGGGAATATTTTAATACCTGTAGGATTCAAGAAAAGATCCTCGTCTCTCTGTGTTCAAGACGAAATAGTTTAATGTAGGTTCCATGCACTTACGGTAACAAATCCAAATTCGATTGAGTCTGCACTGCGTTTGCACGTGCGCAGCGTGCATGAGAAAAACTAATTTGCATACCTACTACCTAGTGGAAGAGTGTGACTTACCTTGACTAACTCACCCACTGTACCCGTCCTCATTAGATCACAGACATCAAGCGCTCGGTGAATGCCATCTTGACTGCAGTGATGCATTTACCTCCAGGTTCCCGCTGGCTATGGTGTTAGCTTGTCCGATATACACCCAATACCGACTTACCATAATTTCATTCGTTTAAGTTTCAATTGTGTCCCAGTAGCCCATCTAGAAAGGTGCTATTGTGTCACCAATTTTGTCTTCCATCTTCCATCTTATTTTACAAGGACTGACCGTTTTCGAGGTCAGACTGTTCACGATTCTCTTTAACCCAGCAGATCAATCTACTGATTGCTTGAGCTCTGTCATCAAAGTCAGCCATAGCCTTGCCTTGAAGAATGAACCGGTCCCGATTTGCTCACAATTTACCGTCCCTCTTCAAAAGAAAACAAGTATCCCGATCACTGCCTTCTAATCCCGAATTAACCACGGCGAGAAGGGCATCACGACGGGACTATGCCTGTGTAATTTCTTTGAAAACCGATAATCTAACATTCCACCTGTTGCCAACGGAATAATTCAGTGTCCCAGATCAGTTGATCAGGTGCTGTTTTCCTCATGTCTAATAGTATGCACTGACTTCATCTTCCACTGTTTTACTCGTTTGTTAGAAAAATACTTCGAATTTAATTTGGAGTTTTCAATATACATAATATGTCATGCATACTGATGAGAAAAACCTCTCGGGATGCACCCTTGTGATTCTTGAAATACCATCCATACACGCTTTATATAATACAGGTTGGATTAGTCTGAGTTCTTATATATATATATATATGCATATATATATAAACATTAGTTCACTAATTTTGCACTCCAGCCTTGTAGCAAAAAGCTAAAGCGAAGCCCGCGACTCTCGTACAGTTACCTATCTTACCACCTTCAACAAACCGCTTCGTTTTCGCAGATGACTTTTATCTCACAGGCATCGAGTGGGTAAAAGTTTTTATACCTACGGGCCTTTCGGGTGTATTTTGTAACTAATTTATTATTGATACAATTAAAGTTCGCTCTGACATAGTTACTACATTTTGCTTAGTAAGACTAGTTTTTCCTCCCCTTCCGTGTATGACGGAGGAACAAGAAAGGAAGAAAGACCTCTAAGTCTTAGGAAACACGAAAGCTACTGACCACACATACTGGTTATTTGATATATCAGTTACATCCAGGATTCGCCTCTGATAAATGAACAAGCATGGAGGAGCATACGGATAGCCGGTAATTGCTCCAAACAGCACATATGAGACAGTGTGTTCAGACACTTCGGACGTCAAGTAAATTAACGGGTTATCGAAAGCTTGTCTGTCCGAATAATCGACTGCTTGAAATGAATGCGAATCAGTGACGGATAGGCGCAACATCATGTGGTGAAGTTCAACAAACCGTTAAGAGCCTGCCCGGTTGTTCAATGACTTAGGCATTTGACTCAAAACAGTTCATCCCGGATTTGCGCCACAGTTCGAGAGCAGTGGATATGCAATACTGATGAGTCCTAACAAGGATAAAACAGCCGTACCTTGCTTCCAAGGTTTCTTAATGGCGAGATGAGCGTTTGATATCACACGGTGAATTATTTCATAAGTGAAAATCCTAAACTAACTTAAATATTGGTATCAGTTTTAGGTCCAACTGATAGATTTTACATGTTCTTCAGTGCTGAACCTGGAATTTAGGCTGCAGATGTTTTATCGCCATTTCAAGGTGACATAACCAGCACCCAAGTCGATGTGAACTGACGATATCAATTCGGTTGGCGCTGAAGTGTTTGCAACTGAAGCACTAAGCCCATTGAACAGAACCTTGTGATAAGGAATACAAGTCGTGCCAATACTAAGATTCACCAACTGAACAAGCTGGCCTCATTGAATCCATTTACAGGCAACTTAGCTGCCGACGTACTACAATACTGGAACAAAAATACTGAAATAGTGGAGGGTTTTAATACCTGTAACTTCCAGTACATCAGAGCTTGTCGTTAACGGGATTTGAGGGTGGGAGAACCATTTCATACATACATATACATGTATATCAATGCATATATATTTATATTTGAGTATGACTAAACAGAACGACGGAAGCTGTGCACGCCTAGCTGTTGACGACAACCCAGCAGCCGTTTATATTTTCCGGCTTGACTTTTCACCTATCCGTACACTATAGTTCTTATTAGGTATACCGAATAATAGGTAAACAATACTAACGTCTCAAAACGGCAGGTTTCTTGCATTTCTATCTAGGAAATTTTGTAATCTTTGAGTTTTTGAATTTAATCTATGCATTGTTGGGATCTGGTGTAATGTGTGCACAGAGCAAGTTGTCCACTCGTCTACTTGCACTAAATGACATTGCATATTCTGCGGTCACCACCCGGAGATTGGAACGTTTCCACCGGAGCTGGTGCCTACACTGGTTTCTTTAAATTACTAGGAAAAGTCATGGGAGCATGCGTCGGTGAAATTAAGTGGAAATCTGAGCTCTAGACCGGTGGCAACTGAGACAAAAGTGTAAGTCCTTTCCACTCAAATTCTAATCTGGTGTGATTCATAGGATACTCTTTTGTGTCTGCACAGTAAGACGAGCGTGGTGACCTGTCCACAATGAGTTGGATTATCCACTGGTTTTCTTGTGAAACATTTTGTTCGTCCTACTGCTATCTTCCTACTTAAGGGAATAAAATGGCAGGTCTATCACTTCTTCATCTGGAGTTCACATTTTTCTTTACTGTAGCACCTATAAAACTAAAATATCCCGGTGTCCCAACATTTTCATTGTTTCTTATGCTGTTCCTACCACCACTGCAATCACTACTAACAGTATTTATTATGCCGCCACCACAAACCATGACAGTGAAGTATATGCAGCATTTTGCAGGAAGTTAATGTAATCCATTTGGTATTTTCTTAGCTTTCGGTATCGCATTTATGCTCAAAGAAACCAGAAAAATGTCACTGTGAAAGAACCGAGATCGGAGCTTAAATTTCACTTGAGAACTGAAATATCGACGAACCTAGATTCGAGATTTTGACGAAGTTCATGAATGTGGGGAGTGGACTGACTGATTTCTCTCCAATATGCTGCATTTGAAGCATGCAGTTTACTGAGTTATTATCAGGAAAGCCTAGGTTATTTGCATTCTGTCATCCATTTTTGTTTTGCTATTGATGCAAAAATTTGTTTGCAAAATCGCCGGAGAACTTGTCCTTGCCGGTACTGAACTTCCAACTCACCAAAGCCCTTGAGTAAATCACAGAAAAGTCAAATTTATTTTGGTTTTCGTCAGCTGGATCTTCAAGGGTCCTTCCTTCCGCCGTAAGCGGTAACCATTAACTAACGTTCATAGCCCTTGGTTGGTGAACAGTAGACAATAAACGCAGCAAGAATGAGTAGCCCTCCCACTAATTTTTCTCGAGAATAAATGCTGCACAAAATGCGGCATCCCGCTTTTGATCAATCTCTAGGGAAGACTTTACTTTGAGTAAAAAGTTAGAACAGGACACAGGTTTTCTAACAGTGAAGCGTCAGCACTGCTGGACCCCTTGAAACGTAATTACTATGAAACTTGGTCTTGCCTTCTGGGAAACAGCACATGATTATCCTTACTAAGAATGCCATACAAACTGTAGCAGGTCATTAGAAGGATATTTTGAAAACTATTGCTTCTGCCAGTTTATCCAAATAATAGTCACACGATTCAACCACAAACGGTGGCGAAATTACTGCCATATTGGAGCGATTTCTTAAAATGAGGTTTCTATCTATTCGTCTGTATTATTCAACAGTTTTTCTACTATCTCAGTCGTTATCAAAAAGTTCAGTTTGGTCAGACAAATATATGCATTTTTTCGGCAAAAGTAGCTACCTATCTTCAGGAAACAAGCCAGGACGCTTTGCTGAGTGTAGTTATTGTTTGCCTCTGCGGAAATTATGGTAAAAATTGTCCTTTCTTTTGTGTGGTAGTAAATTAGTAACTCTATTCCTTGCAGCACAATTATGTTGGAACAGTACAGTCATAACAATCTATAAAAGCAATTGCTTGCCCCTCTTTCTTTCAGAACAGCGAACATACTAAGAAACTATGGTTTAGGGGCTTCGCAGATCTCCCCTGCTGTGTTTATCGCCTTAGAATACTGATTCTGCCAGCCGCTGTATGTTTTTAGGGCCAGAAATTTGGTACAATCTATGAGTTTTCAGTGATAGTGTTCAGGTGGCAAATATTCAGACCTCTGGTTTGTCCAAAAGCAACCTGACATAATTATATATGACATTCTGCCGGAATAGACACTTTAATCAGTCCCTTGTAGTACTACATAAATGAACTAAAAGCCCGTGACCCCAGAAGTTTAATGAAGGAAGAAAAGCTTATTTCTTAAGAAATCTTGAACTTACGGCGACAGATGATCTTACCGTCATATTCTGCTGTCAGAAAGCGATTGGCAAGATGAATAAGGAGGCCTATTGATCGGCTGCCGTCTGGTCTAGCCAGCTTCAGTCGCTAATTTAGACAAACGGTCGGTGACCTACCGAAAACGGTGCTTAGGTCGAATTAAGTTATCAGGCCTTGTAGAAAAAATCTTCAAATCATTAATAATGATTTGGCTCTTTCAGGTCCTCACAGAGAATGTTAGCTGTGGAAATTGATTGCTGAGTACGGTATGCCCAATGGAACTAAAAAAAACTACATGTAGGTCTTTGACCTTATTGAAATCGTGACGTGTGACCTACAGGGTAGGATGTCTACCATAACAGAAGCAAACTGCCAACAGCCCCTTAACCTGGTTATCCTACATAAAGCTTGGCTATTGCATTGGTTACCATATAAACCGAGTGACCTTACCAGAAAAGATTTAGCTTACACAGATGACAGTATTCCAGTTCCAAAGGTTTTCACCCACCAACTCGTCGTTATTCTGGGAAAAAAATTCAAAGAGAAAATGAGAGGTTGTCCTAAGATACTTGCCGAATAGAATACAGTCGAATTTTTGTGTATTTTGGCTCGGGAGAGCAGAGAACAAGAAATGAAAACTTGTCGAAACACGAGAGTGACACTGACAGATTATCGTAAAGATGGTGAAGGCTATCTGAAAGTACAGAGTTCAAACACGGAGAAATGCAGATCACAGTGTGAAGGATAAGTCGTCCGACGGTGTAAAAGATGTCTGAAGGTTAAAGGACTATCCGAGACAAAGCATTCTAAGCTCATTCCCCTGGAAACTGGGAAAATTTGAGAAATTCAACGAACAAGTGAATAAAACACTATTAGAAAAAATGATTGACTATACTGTGATTAAAATTGTAATATTAAACTTTTCTTTTTTTGGAACGTTTGTCCCCGAGGTTTCTGGCCCAAATAAAGCGGTAGTCCAATCACAAAGTCAAAAATACACTTCGCAATGGCCATCTATCAGTGATTCTGGGCCAAAATAAATCGACATTTGCAAAAGGATGAAGTTTCACGTGGTTTTTAATTTGGAAATTACGAAAAAACGAAGGTTTATAATTATCAGTAGATTTTGTAGATACTCATTTGGTCCAATAGATTAAAGAGACTAGGAACGAATCATGGAAAGAAATAACCAGCGTGCTATTGGATACGGTCCATCTTGGTGAACTGGTAAGGCAAAGGCTGGTCTGTCGCAGGGGCCACGCAGCAGTCACGATTTCGTTGAAAACAGTGCGGCCGAATGGGTTTGCGTATGCGTGAATATAGTTGACAGTTGGCTGGATTTTTCTACCTCTCGCATGCTTTGTATATCTCATGTTTTAGTCTACGTGTACGCGAGATGACAAGGTTTGGACTGAAAGGCTTAGACCATGGGAGTATAAAGAAACAGTAGAACAAGTTTGTCTTTCAATGGTAACAATCGCGAAACGAGGTCCGGTTAAGCAAGTATATCAGGTGACGTATTGGTAACTAGCTGGCAAGTGAGGGTTGTTCAGATGGATGTGCAAAGCAACGTCAAACCCATTGGAGGTTGTTTACCTCCTTTATCTAGTCACAGCAGGAGCAATGGCTACCGGACTGGCCAACGCGTCACCTTGTTCGAAGAGCATGCCAGGTCCCTCCTTCTACCCCAGCCACTGGTTGAAGCAATTTGACAATGGCTCTTAACTCTGTCACCCAAAACTAAAAGTGCTCAACTCTGAGCAATTCTAGTTTCTTCGCCTAATTCTTCCGAAGCATTTCCTGCACTTCCTTGTTTTACCACCGTTCTGCAATTGCTCTGGATTTGGTCATCCCAATCTTCTGCTTATCACAGTGTTATTTTTAACTGCTTACCAGCTACGCAATATGCTACTCTTTTGACGAGAGAGTGATGAGGGTGAAAAGCAAGCTTGAATCCCTATCGTTCTATCATCTATGCCAGCTTGGGAGACTATGCAGTTGTCCCTAAGCTATCAGAAAAGAGGTCGTCGTGTGCATGTTCGCTTGTGAATTTGATGAATGACCACTTGAGACAACTCGGACAACAGACAATAAAACAATTCACGGCAGAATGAATAAATTACATTGGTAGAGTCGCGTTGAGCTTTGCAGTGTTTTTGCAAGTTGACGTGAAGTAGCTGGTTAAGGACCAAGTCAAAAGTCATTTGGAAGTTTCTGTTACAATATTAGTTACCAAACTTTCGCAAAATGCATGCGATCAAGCCGATGATCAAATGTCAAATATTTTTTGCCATCTAGTCTCATTTGGAGCCTCAGGTATTGAACCAAAGGGAATAGTTTGCCCTACCTTTATCTGTATATAGTGCTAATTCCAAAAGTAAATGTGCCATAAAAACAACTTGGAAATTCAGGTGAAACAGTCGATTACCGTGATAACAGGTATGACGATACCGGCTCCGCTTGCATAACGAATACTCATCTTAGTAGTGGCATTCTAGTAGAATCGTCGTCCAACAGACCTTTATCGATCATGTAGAGGAAGCTATTTTGTAAAGCAATACGCAAGAGCCCTGCAAAAGGTTACATCTTGTAGCACATAGGATCTAAGACAAGCAGATAATCACCTAGTTCGACTTCGGGCTTCAAAGGGCAGAAACAAAGTCTTAATAGATCAGGCACCAAAACACAATGGGCTACAGCCGCTAGAAATCCTCTCAAAATGCATCGTACTCCATGCCCTAACCTTGCCTCCTTATCATTAACTTGTCCTTTTTATTAATTCAACCATGTGTGCATCATATTTAGGAAAGAGGGACGCTGACAAAAAGCTGCAGAAATGGGGTTTACTTGTCCAATCACGGTGGGAGTCAGACTGTTTAAGCCCCTGTCATCCCAGAAGATCGGAGGTTAGAACAGTAGATCAGTCAGTCATTTCGCTGCTAGACGGCAGTTTGCGATTGGCCGGCTCACTACCGCACTTGACGACCGAGGACTTTACATGGTACAATGCAGCTCTAAGTTGCAGTTTCATGACTGACGGTCCCCCTCTCCTTTCGAAATTCACGGGGAAGCTTCTTCTGCTCACTCATGCCCGAATCGCGTCAGAAAAAATCACCTAGCATTCTTGTAAGAATCGGGTGGTCAGGTGGTCTCCGTGTCGGCGCTTGGATGTCAATTTGTCGGCATAATTACTGATTTGGCAGCTGGCTATTGACCGAGGCCTTTTTCTAGTTATATTGCTCAACTATTGTATAACGCATAAGAAGGGACTTTGGAAGAGAATAGACAATGGGGAAAACATTTTCCAACTCTCTGGACCAAACGATGTAAGGAGTGCATCGAAAAACCGATGCGCCATGTATTGGTTTTAATTGTGAATGATATAATGTTAATAACAGCGTTGTTGGCAGATGTAATGTGCCAACGTTTCGACTTTTGTGGGTAGTCTTTCTCAAGGCAAGTTTTATAATCCATTGTAACATTATATCATTCACAATTTTTCAACTCTCTTAAAGCTTCGATTATATCAGAAAACTTCTGATAACTGGGTTACTGAGAGGCTGGAATTTGGGAGAAAATGAGCAGGATTTTAGAATATTCTTTTGTTGCAACCTACTCAGTACGCGAATACTATAGTGGAGCTGAGAAATTAGGCCAACAGCTTCATACGTTGTACTACAGAATTGATAATATGTTAAGTAGCGAGTCAGATTTCCTAACAAACGATTTTCAGTTCGTCTTTTGGCCTTCATCCAGTGATCTTTCCAAAGAACTGTTTTCAGTGTGGCTATGTGAATTATGTAAATTTTGTCCAAAAAGTTGTGCCCTTCTATCGGTGTTGGACACGTTCCACTGAAATTCATCAAGTCCACCGGTAGTGACCAGGCCATTTTAAAATCTGCTCGCCAATGTCAGTGTTGAGGGTTCAAACTCCATCACGGCAACTGAAATGCACAGGTGATTAATGTGTCGCGTCATGATAGCACTCTGCCCAGGCTGACTGTTGTGTCCTCGTGAACCGAAAGTCATTTTCAAATCCGGTGTTGTTCATCCTTAAAATACATTATTTTTCTAGTTCTTGTTTGATTAAGGGTCAGGTTCACCATGACAAACACTGATTACAGTGTTTGTGTTTTATCATGAATTATTTTCCGTTTTCAACTTGATTTGAGGGATTGACTAGAACCAGGCGGTATCCGCCTTAAGCGTTAAATGGCCTCAGTTTGAAATTCTAGAAAAATCCCCATACTCCTCAGCAAAAGGTCAAAGTATGCGGACAGTTAGATTAGACTTTCCGAACAAAAATTTACCCATATTCGACAAGTCGTTCGCAGTACCAGACTGTGAACTGTAGTTTCCGAATGGGGTCAGCATTTTACCGAACCGGACCTATATTGACAGCTAGAAAATGGCCTTGTGGTAGTTGTCCGCTTGCTCAAAAAACCGTGTCACCTTGGTTTTTGTCAAATGAGATGTGTAACGCCTATGCGACGTTTGCTATTCCCTGAAAAACATACTAGCTAAAGCAGTAGCTGTTATGCACCCAGCGAAATGACTGTTACAGTTGAAATACGCTAGACAACTCCTGAGTAATGGTAGCCAAAACTAAGTCTTTGGGAGGATTAGTGAATTAAGGCGGGTTTTGGTGAACAATAATGTAACCTAGTAGCCCACAGATCGACACGTTCAACGCTTACTGTTCCACAGGATAGGTAATGAGTGTGGGATGAAGTCGAGCATCTGATATTATTTTCCAGAGAAGAAATGTTGTAGTTCCTTCGCATGACTAAAATAGGCCCAACTGCTGGTCCTAGTGTTCCCTCATCATCGCTTCTGTTGCATGCGGTTGTCTCATTTTTGGTTTCATTTAATTCTCTTCGTAGTACACCTCTATGTGATCATTTTATTCGTGACTTTGGAAGATCGGGCACAAGTGTTCCAATTCAAGGACTTATCAATTTCAGTATCCTAGCGAAAAAAGTTTCATCACAGTTTATAGGTATTCGGTGACCCTAAACTGACAGAACGTGTCTTCCTCAAATATCTGGATTTATCTTTTGCTAGTCCTGATAATTCCCTTCAATAGGCTAAAAGTCACAGATAGGTTCTTGTTTGGATGCCGTTGTCTTTTGTTTCATCGTGGCACGTAATTTCCGGGAGTATACGTGAGGCCTGTGTAACGAGCTTTCCGGGACGTATCACCTACCCCTGACTCTGTTCCACAGTCCCTACTGGTCCGCAAATTGGAAATGTTTAGTTGTCCCTACCTTCGACTGTCATAATTGTCTGAACAATGTACCAACGAAAAGGGGAGCACATATCTAGGGAAAAATCACCAATGTTGCTAAATAATTCAGTTCTGAGGAAATTTGTCCTTTCTACTTAATCGCTCTGCAAACTGAGCAGCCTATGTATCTGTCAACCATTTACATCATTCATATAAAAAACACTGACAGTATTGATCTTCGCAGGTTATCGCTAAAACGCAAAACTTCCTCAGCTCTCCTGAAAGTTGCTTAACATTTATTGATTTTCTACTCGTGGTACTTTAGATTCCAGTTTTTCCTAATGTTCCTCCCTTATTTTATCGGCTGGCTTCAAAATCCTTTACCGGAGTCTGCTCATTGTCCATTACGTATTCTTAGTAGGATTTACACGCAAATATTTTATTCACCTTCAGATATTTGCCTGCAAAAATCACGATAAATAAAAATGTATATTTTGCCACCCAAATTGGGATCCGAGAGATCCCAGTAGAGCACGGGACTAATTTTCGTCGCCTCAATGAAGCTATTTCTCCGGCAATGTACTTTTTCTTCGTCTAATCTGCGTTGTGCGCTTTGTGAGTTAAAACCCAAAGATATAGCAGAACGGCACAAACCCACTGATTGAAATAGGCAACCTGGAGACAGGATGGATTTTCAAGGTCACCGGTATACTCCCTGTGTGAAGCAGTTTGCTTTAGTAATGAGAAGAGCTCCCTGTATTTGTTTCAATGTAATTAGTGGTGCACATCGTTCGACTAGTAAGCGGAGCTCGGAACCGGAACAAATGGTTTTGAGCCGCAAGCACAAATATAAACAAAATAGACACATTTTGTTCATGAACTGGTTTTGAATTTTTTGTTTGGCGCCAGAACATAGAGGACGATTTAGTTCCCTATTGCTAACAATAAACAAGAGGCTTGTAAGAATCCTGATTTACTTAAGGTAAATGTTAAGTTTTACAACTATATATTAAAATCCAACTTAGAATTCCAGTGATATCCACAGCGAAAAGACTAGTCTATTCACCGATAGGTTTCAAATGAGTCAAAATCTGTTAAAAATCAAAAAGATCAAATTTAATTTTTTGTATAATGGAAAAATTTTTGGATCCCTAGAATTAACCCTCAATACAAACTGACGAATTTCAACTGGCATGGCTTGCAATTCTCTACGTAATATCTAAGGGGCTAGAACTCTTTCGAGATCACCTAGATACACCTGACCCCACTGGGTCAGTTGCCATTTTGAAGATTTATGCAATTATTAACTGGAGATTCAATTCCCTGGACTGATGAGTAAACATTCCTGTCAACAAGCTATCACCGAGAATCGCAAGCAAGTTTCTAAAACTGACAGCCTAATTTGCAATTCTCAAGGAGTGGTCAGCACAGGAATACCGTAGTCCGTTTCTTTTAGGTCTAGAGATCAGCCTACAGTAATGTAAACTCATCTCCGGGTGACAGTAGCTCTGTTTCGTCAATTTTAGTGAAATAGGGTAGTCCCATTGGTGCCATCTGGTCAAACGTCAACGCCAGAATAAACCATATTTGTCTTATGATGAACTCCCGGTGTGCATGTTCACAAACTCGTATAAACCAAACGTCCGCAAATGATTGACAGATCAGAACAAACTAACTGTACACCCACTCTGACTTGTCGGGGTACGAATTCAGCGTCGCCGGTACTGGCCACTCAGTACAATGTGGAACAATAGTACATCTGATTTTAGAGATCCTAGCAACTAAATAGGAGTGCGCATAGTTCTTTGTTTGTGTATGTGAGAAAGCAGACGATCTGTGAGTGACAAAGATTGACCGGATATAATGAAAACATGATAAAGCTGAGCCACTGTACTATCTATCCCCCGACTAATATTACGAAACGAGATGCACTGATCGGTTTCCATTGGTTCACAGTTGACTGGTGATATTTCATTATAAAGGGTGTTATGGTCTCCTCTAAGTGAACATGTGAAATGTCATTCCATCACCTTCTGGTCGAGGGTAAAATGTTTGACAGGGTGAGTCATGTGGATTGGCAAATGAACAGTTTTGATGTCACAAACTGGTTTGCAGCACTCGTCATCACTGGTGTATGGGTTTGATCAGTGTGTTTATGACTTTGAAAATCCTTGGCTGACAGAGAATTTGAGAACACTAGTTAAATATGAAGTCACCTTGACTCATTTTATTATGCCAAAAGAAGTATATCGTGGATATGTAATGGTACGCCTTCTTCGAACAAGAGCTAAAGAGACGATCTTTGTAGAAAGTTCATTAGCTTCCTACCAACCTCGTGATCGAAATGTGAAGCGTAATTTTGAATACCCAAATTCTTTACTGACGAACTCGTGTGATTACAAAGTTTAGTTAAGAATCCTCAACTCAAAAACAGCCAAGAGCACTGAAACTTTGGACGCTGAGCTGATCCCAGCCGTGAAATCAAACAACCTGTATGTATGAGCTGATACACAGGAAATTTGGACGAAAAAACTAAGAAAATGCAACCCAATAGAACCCTTTATAACTTTTTAGAACTGTGAAGAAATACCAGTCGCATCACTCGTCCGACAAATCCAAACTGAAGATTTGGTCTAACTGGAGCATTTCTCTCCAAGCATTGCACTTTACTTCATGGCCAGTACTGGTGACGGTGGACAATAAAACCCTCAGGCCATTTGTGTAACGAGGAAAAATGATTTAGATTTAGTGTGTTTACCGAGAATCCTTTGATGCCTGTCTCGTTCCCATAAGGGATCAACTAAGACAAATTAATGGTTAGCTACTACTCCATCATGGTTTTTATTCATTTCCAGCAGTGCCGTGAACTTTCAGAACCACAAATAAGTTTCGCATGGATCGCATTATTGCGTCATACCGCGATCACCCCATATTCTCATTAGTGAAGTTGATTGGTCAATGAGCTTTGTTGAACGCAAACGTACTAACGGTATCACTAGTTTCTCCAAATTAGTTAAGAGTCAGTCAATTCATCAGAATAGTGGTTTACCTCAGAGTTGTTGACAAACCCTGAGTTTTCATTTCAGACAAAAAAGCATAATTGCTACTGGAATCTCTAAGCTCCAATCAAAGTAACTGAGTTTAGTCCTCGAACCACAAAATGTGAAACTCGAGATAATTCTTATAAAATGCAGTTGGGAATCTCCGAGTGGCAATGTACGTTTCATTGATTTGTTGACTTGTCAGCACTTTCACTTTGGACGGTGACTCCGTGCTCCCTTACCTGGTACTTATTACAAGTTCCCTCTGCGAACGTACAAGCAAACACGAAACGTAGTCGTGAGCTCACACGGATGCACAAAAGGCTACATGCCATGTCCCACAGAATGACACTTCACGTGCGATAACGTGACCAGGCCGTCATCTACCGGTTGACCTTGAGACACCATAATTCACATCGCTGGAGCGTTGCAACACAGTTATCGTGTAGGTCACTGCATACGGCCAGCTTTGGACCCTCAGTTCACCTAGTGTACTAGTGCCATTCCACTGGTTCATACCCTGCTTTCAGCAGTTACCAATCAAGTTCCGTGTTAATAATCAATCGACCATTTTATCAACGACACTGATAAAGCGGCACGACGCCAACTCTGTATCACGTTCGAATAAATAAAACTGGAAAAATCCCACTGAACGGACAACTCCAGAAGGTTCCCATCCACTCAATATGCTAGTACCTGCATGTCAAAGCAAGACAATCATTGGTATACGTGGGGCTCCTGAAAAAGACAGTCACCTATGTTGGTTGTAACTGCTGATCTGAACTGAGGGACAGTTCCCTGCATTCATTAAAAAAGACAAACGTTAATTTGTTCTAAAACTTCCGTCTTTTACATGTACTGCAAATGAACAGCACCACTGTAACCGGAATTGCACTGAATTATTAGTCGCGATTTCGCTTACTCTGTGATGGACTGATCGAAACAGACAGGCATCATCCATGTGTTACGGATGACCGCCCAGGTGACTAATCCCGTGCATAGCTCATAGGATTTTCTCCAACTGGTTTTTGCTTGCATCTCATTCTGAAGTTTCAGAACACGTTCCAATCTTGGTATGTATCCATTTGGTTTTCTTCCTCACTTCGATTCGCCTGCGCTGTTTATATGTCCACTGTTTTACGAATACGAATGCAGGCGGAGGAGTTTACCACTTTTGCAAAACAACCTCTTGTATATCCAACACTATCTTCGTACATTTTCCGATGCCATGTATGAACTAAGTAGCGTGCTACTTTCACCTGGATGTCTTAGTATGACTAAGGTGCTGGTTTCCCATGAGATCAACCCGGATCCCTGTCCCAATAGGCACAAAGGATAATACTCACTGTAGGTGGTAACTACTGTCAGGCCGGAAGAAACAGCAGAATAGCTATACCGTTGTTTTCACTAAAAAGCAAAGCATTGGTAGTCCACAATTAGATAACCGATCATGGGCCATCACCATTGGGAATCAGTTGTGATACATCTACTAGTAAATCACGTGGTTAAGTCTGGTATAGCTTCACTGTAGCCTACTCATCCGACTAATCATTCAGAACTGTGGCGACATGAACGAGCAATGCAGACGCATCCCAAGTGCCACTGGTCAGAACCAACTCCACCGATGATGATTCTTCGTAATTTCTATGTAAATAAACCTTTGTAAATAAACTGAAAAGCCGATTTTTAGCTGATGTGGTCTTATCGTTGCTTCAGTTACATATTTTAAGTTGCTTTCTTTCCGGTACGTACCGGAAGTCAATATCTATTTTTATTGCTATGGACCGAGTTCTCCAATAATGTTTCACATAGCAACATTTCAAGGGTTCACGGTTCATTGATCCTTTCTAGGAAGCAACAGCAGCATATATCAATTACGTCAGAATTAAGACAAATGCCACTAATGAAAAGTTGTCTGTCTAGCACCAAATTAATTAGGCCATCCGATCTGGCTCTCTACTGCGCAGAAGTCGTCCGCTATTGGAGAAAGTTGCTCGGGAAAACGTTATTTTCTCATCCAAGAACAATGACGAATGCTGCTATATCATCTGGTACTGAAGTCTAGCCAGTCGTTAGGAAAAAACCCAGATATCTAAAAGGTTGTAGTGTCCAAGTAATTATTGTTTGTCCAAGATTTGCATCCCAATTTGGATAGTGGCTACCGACGACAGCCAACAAGAGCAAAACAGTTAGATACGGTTTCACAGTGATGAGTTGAGATTTGACATTGTGTAACGAATCGCACTCTGTACAGAATAATCTATTCTCAGTAAATCAATTCAAACGAAAATTGTTCTCGTAGGTCTGTCTTGGACGAAGTTTTCTAGCTGACCGCCAAGCTCCGTACTCTTTTTGTAAAACTAACACCTGACAGATAGAATTACGAAGACGGTATGGCGTAGGCAAAATTGGAAGAAAACGACTAACACTAATGATCAAACGTTTTCCAGCTGTTCGTTTTATGTCACTGTTCCAATGAGAAGTTGACCGATTTCGAGGATGATGACAGATCACCACATCCGACAGGATATCACGCATCAGGGTTTCTGAATACTCAGGCCATTCTCTGTTTACAAAGTTTTTATACTAACTGATTAGTTGCTTCATCCATCTTTTGAATGAAAAATCCAGAAGTCGTTTATTATTTGGTGAAGTATGTTCCACTCTCAAATTCTGCACCAGAAGTAAACTTATCTTCCATTCTTCACTTGTCACTGGTCACTGACTGCTTGGTACCAGGGACTACGAGACTGATGCCAAAGAGACCATAGGGGCTAATGCCGTGGGACCTCCGGTAATAATCTGTCTTCATCCAAGTAAGAAAATGGGCTAATCCAAGACCAAAGCAATCAGCACAATTGAATTCAACAGCAAAAGGCTTCGAAGCTTATAAGTGATCCGTTATGTGCTACAAACTTTCAAGTGTAATGATTTCTCTCTACATGGCTAAAGTAACAAAGTTTGGTGCCGGTTGCATTTCGTGGAAGGATAATGGTGAAGTAGCCCGAAGACGACCCACCACGGGACTCCGATACAGCAGATCACAGCTTGGCTGCAGTTCCACTTTATAAAATTGTACCTAATGGCTGTAAATCTCAAGATCTTTTAGAGTAGGTCTTCCATGATTTACGTTGAATTTTTAACTAAACCTCACCTAAGGCAAATGTACTAAAATCGGGAAGTCTTTGTGTGTTCGGTTGAGTTAAGGTACGATTTCAGGACCAAATGATTTAAAGAGTGTATCAAAAACCGATGCGCCATGTATTGGTTTTAATTATGAATGATATAATGTTAATAACAGCGTTGTTGGCAGGTGTAATGTGCCAACGTTTCGACTACCGTGGGTAGTCTTTCCCAAGGCAAGTTTTACAATCGAAATCACCCTCCACATCCATACTATAGGTTACCCATCATTATCCATGGTTTGCCAGCAAGCTGGATACCGCCCGGTTACCCAAACCGAAAAAGTTGACTTGGGATGGCTTACTACCAGCCTCGAACGAAAGGATTTAACCTGCAAGGCAAAATGTAGACCTAAGGGTCGCACAGCTCAGGGAGACGGCGACTGAGTGCTCAGATCCCGTACACGTCGGAAGAGCCTAGACATTGAATTTCCAGTCCACCCTCCACCGCAGACGCGAGTGATCTTACAGCCATATGTTTCGCATAGTGCCATGGTTGGTTTAGAATGGTGGTTTGATAATCCTCTGTAGACAGACAACAAGATATTAGCCAGCCCGGTGGACAGTGCCGGACATTCGCCTTTGTCTTCGCACTTTCACGATTTCTTCAGCTTAAGCTACTTGAGATGACTGGTCATCTGAGAGCATTTGGACGGTCGTCCAGCGGGAGTAGCTGGGACACCTATCTGGAATATGCTAATACGTTTGGGTGGTGTATCTTCTTTACTAGAGGCAGACTATTTCTTTGTTGGTTGTCATTATGATTGAATATATACACGTAAATCAGCACCTGCAGATATCTTTTGGGTAAAAAACACAGTACTATCAAACCAGATTCTAAATGGACTTTTTCTTAAGCGCACGATTAGTTTCGCCGTTAAACGTAAGTTCGACATTTCATAAGTTTTTGTTTGTAGAATGTGATAAACTTTCTCCTTCTGCTCACCCCGTTCCCGTCCATCTCTCGTTTCTGCCCAAAACAATCAACGGAATAATAATATTTTATGCACCACTCTGAAAACTATTGGTCCTAAACAAGCAAAGTATTACATTATACAATGGTGATTGCATAAACAATGGAATGAGTTTATTCCGCGTATCGCCTAATGCCCTCACCGTGCGCAGGCACAGGCATTTCAGAACGAAAGTGCACATCGGCACGCGGACACAAGTGCGCACGATTATTTGACAACTCGGAATGTCAAACAGTAAAATTCTAACCCGAGATCCAGTGATTTTTCTCCTCGGTGTATAATAGTCATTTCCCATTTTGATAAGGCTCTACACCCCTGGTATTGTCCGGTGATCGGTTATGCAATCGCCAAGGCTCCCGTCAAATCGTATGGGAAAATTTTGCTTCGGGGGTGCAATGGGTACGCTCCAAATCGCGGAATATGGGACATTGAAATTTTTGGGTATGTATTGCATTCATGGTAGTCACACTAAAGAGGATGGACCATCATCAGTGATAAACTATTTATTATTCATCTTCTGTGATATGAACTGTAAAATACGTTAAATTGAACTCTAAAACAGGAATAATAATACTTGTGCTCAGGTATCATCATGTAAAAAATTCAAACAATGCACTGAATCGTGTGTTAATCAGTGTAATAGCTTAGTAGCGTTTTTAAGGACGGTATATCGGGTTCCCGGTAATACAAGCCTCCTCTGCTGCCATGTTTTTAGCCTGAATTTTGAGTCCCCTGGGACTATTGTTAGATGGTCACACTGAATACTCCGCAGAATTTTCGGATGCTGTCTAATAGCCTTGACTAATCAGAAAGCCACAAGGCGCAACTTCACAAGTTGAACGCAAGTAAATCTGAGTGGATTCATCCAGTTGAGACAGTCACAAACACGATCCATAGATTGCTAACCAAGCGAATAAATAAAAGCCAACACTCGGATAGCTAACACGTTCAGTACAGTCACCTATCGACTTAACAGACACCTGGATGATGAAAGTTACCTTTTCATATAGCGACCACGATCTGAATGGGAAATAATCTATAAAGTAATACCGATGCACAGTTCGCATCTGCGAATACTGAAGCAGGTCTGTTAATGCGACTGCAGAGTTTTCGCCTTCTAAAGAGAAATCGTTCACATTGGGAGTCAGTCGATCTGAGGTAAATGGTTTGTGATCATGTAAAACAAATAGCAGAAGTGCACAACATTGCAAAGCGCAGGTCTTAAACGAACTTTCGTTTGCAAGCCCGGACCACTTGCATTTACTAACCTGGGGGGTTATAAGCCTTAAGGGGCACAGTATGCATACTTCATAGCTGACGATTACCAACAAACCGGATAGAACTGGTACACAGGGTTTCCGCAGTTCTCAGTGGTAAACTAAGCATTCCTACACCGTAATGCATCAACTCGAAATCAGATCAAGCTTTTACTTAATGTTAGCCTAATCGGTGCATAATATCTGTAAACACAATGTTACTGAAATTCCACGAGTGTTAGCAAAGATAAAATGTTTACCGGGAAACATGCAAAGGACGGTTTCGTTAAGCTGTTACGTATAAAATAAATTTCGCATAAGATGTTTTACATGAACGGCTGTACTAAATGATTGACGAAACCGACTATAGGTCACCAAATATAGGTTACTTTGACTTCTTCGATATCATAGATCTGGTACAGGCATAGAAACCTAATCGTTTTCATACCGGTGAGTGATTTTCGAGGCCCTGGTATT
The DNA here is from genome assembly GCA_008360955.1 of Fasciolopsis buskii. Classification (NCBI taxonomy): domain Eukaryota; kingdom Metazoa; phylum Platyhelminthes; class Trematoda; order Plagiorchiida; family Fasciolidae; genus Fasciolopsis; species Fasciolopsis buskii. The sequence goes on along the minus strand of LUCM01000776.1, from coordinate 368,595 downwards.
CCTACGAAAATCTGGTATGGTTAAGGCTCCGGAAAATACTAATTGTTCCTACTCTTTAATTGTTTTAATGTACCATGATGGGTCAGATGTTACGTAAACTGGAAAAACCACTTAACCACTATGCATCCAAAAGCTGATGCCACGACTCGCTATCGAACCTGCGACTTTCCGCTTACCGGGCTGGTGCTTTGCCCCTGAGCTACTTTGGACAGGGTTCTAAAAAGCATTTATGTAAGTGAACATCCAGTGTTGCGTGAACCACTATCCCAATGACAGACGACAACTAATCTGGGTTGAGCGACTGGGTCAGCCTCCTTATTCACTTTCCAGTGGAAGCGAACGACACAGGCGAGCAGGATCAAAAGAAGGGCATGATTAATCTTAAGTTGTTTGGAGATGGCACTTAAGTGAGTTCTGTTACTGAGAGTGGATTGAATTCCGACGTGCCAGAAGCTGCGTAAAAACACAGTAGAACCACGAATAAAAGGCCCCCTGGTTTTTTTCCCGAAGTGATTGATTCATTCTCTTTTGGTGTCATCGATGTTACTACTTACTAATACCCAGCCATTATTGCATCATCGGCCTCGGTGAAATACTGATGTCCAGATACCGTCTGTAATTCAACCTCACGGACCGGTGACCACATAAGGATCTTTCAGTAATTGAAAACTGAGTCATAAGGGTTAGTTTTGGCTTATTAAATGCTCAAGTACAAACGGGTATCATAACTCGCGAATACTTAACGCACTGCCCTCCAGTCATTCGTGAGTCCCCCGGCAATGCTGCTGACGACCTCTTTCATTGAAAACACATTGGCTTAAATGATTTGCAAACACGCTTAACTCCGTTTCCTAGTAATATATCTAATCTGAAACAAAAAGAGCTAGAGAAGTAAATCTAATGATGCATTCTGCTCACATCTGAATCGAAGAGGAGCCCTTTAAGTGACTCATACTATCGACAGGAACCGAACCTGCGGCACTGCATTCCATCCCCAACAGATGCGAGAATGGACAATATGTCATAAGAGCGATCTGGGAATTTTAAGTTTCTTGGGTAACAAGGCAATGTTAAAATTGCTTCCTCAGCTATATCTTCAAGTGATTTAGCAAAGGCACCTCCCGTAGCTGGACTGAGCGAAGTTATTAGTGGGAAAATCGACAAGTTTGATGAATTGAAAAAATAACCTTTCAAAAAAGCATACGAGTTGGATGAAAGACAACCAAACTATAGAGTAACCAGAAAGGATTATCTTGTATAGAGAAGGCCTACTGGGACAAGGATAAATCGATTCGGAAATTTTTTAATCCTCGGTTCTATCCTCCTATGGCAATGCCATCAGCCACATCACAGCTTCATGAATGAAACACCGTTTGAAGGAGAACCTCTAGCCCCTAGGGATCTAATCTGGAGACATCCCATTCGGTTCTTCCTTCATGATTAGATTGATGCTGGCGAAATGCAACAGCCAGTCATTCGTATAAATTAATTAGCGTCCCAAATCAGGCGATTCTCACTGATCAGTAAAAGTAAAACAAGAAAAAAGAAGCGGAACACCTCAATCAAGCATTCGTCAAACGATTGGCGGATGGCCTTGATGATCGAGCTGTGTGTTGATGGTTGCGTTCATGCAGTGACTGACCAAGTAACGTTTCCTGTTTTGTCTCCTTCTAACTTTGCCCTACTTGATGTTATCATTGGTGTTTTTATTTTGTCATTGGGTAGTTAAGTTTACCAATGTTGTATTAGATGCATTTGAAACTCCTGCTTCTCATCTGCTTCTCTTAACTATCTAATTTGTTTTGTTATCATTTACTACAACTTTGCCCCAACTTCGAAGGACCTCGCACTTTTGTGCGTTGCTGCTCCATCCTTTGGTTTTTAATGTTGACGCCGACTGACCGATTGTACCATTCTTTACCCCACCCTTTCATTCACCCTACGAGATATGGAAACAAACAAAGAAGCGTGAAGCACTTCGGCTGAGCAGACAAAGATGACGTCACCGCTGTTAGTTTCCGCTAGCGAGTCTCAGTAATCACTCACTGTAATCTGGACTAAAGGGAGACAAACGGTGATAAGGGTGACAATTCGGTTCGATTGGATTGCTAATGAGGGGAAACGGTTGCTGTGCCGCTAGCGTGACATAAAAGCTCATTCAAAACGCCGATTCCATGATCGGGATGAAAAAGATACCACGCTACCAACAGTGACAATAATCGTTCAAGCAACAAAACTGAATCGCGGGCTTAGCAACAACGACTGTGTTTTGCTGTCATGCCAGGCCAGATTCTGCTTTGTCCCAACTGTTTTTCATGGATTAATCCCATCGAATTATGCAAGCAAACGTGCATTTAGTGGACGACAGAATTTTTGCGCGATTAGTAGTACCAGTTCACCTTTTGTGGGCTTACATTGCGTGATCTTCCAAAATGATATTTGAGGTGAAGGTTGTAACTGTAGTGTTCTTTCACTTTGTTAAGTAATTTGATGAATAAACTCAAAGGATGTGATAAAGAAAAGCTTAGCAATACTGAGTTAAACTTAAAAGAAATTTCCGCACCTATGTATGCATGCAAGGATATATGTACGCATCCGTACGTATGTATGTATGCATGCATCCGTATGCAGGTGTGTTTAGGCATGTACCTACTTTCGCGCAAATGTAAGTACGCATATATGCATGCATGTGCCGGGGACGAGTAGGTGGTATTTTTGACCATTTGCTCGATGCTCCAGAATGTGATTGTTCAGTGGTTAATCGAAATCAGTTTACTGAAAGTTTCCACTTCATTCTCGCTACAAAAGTTATCACTACAAGGTAACTCATGCTCAGTGCATTAATAAAGCATTAGATAGAGGAGGGCTTTTAAAATAGTTCATAGCGTTTCATCCAATTTTTCATAATCTGGGTACAAAGGGACCTGTTCACAACACAGACGGAAATACCCATCAAACAATATGGGCTCGTCACACCTATTGCTTTGCCCATGGTCACAGGAAGGAACAATTTATTAAAGAATATTCACTGTAGTCGATTACGTTGTTTGGAAGATAATGACTTTCTGTTTCTCAGTTTCGTTTAGCAAGCAAGGAAATCTAGTAACTCAAAAACTTTCATCATCATAGTTCACCGATTACTTGGAGATTCGCTTGTGCGTGGGAGTGAACAAGGACGCAATCAAAATTCGCGACCAGCGAATATCTCGACTGGCCTCAATAAACCGCCTGAGGGACAAATTTTTCTTGGAACTAGTGGGAAAGAAGGGTTTCCTAGCCTGACTATCACATCGAATAAAAATGTCAATTCAATGACAAGATAAAAGCATAAGGAGTAGTCGGGTCAACGGACTGGACACTCCAAGAAACTCTATGTTCGAATATTCACCGCTGAATGTGCAAAATAGCCAACTGAATTCTTTTCTGTTCATATTTTGCAACCCTTAGGGATTCTTGTAAACACAAACGATTTATAATGCAACACTGCAAATCAAGTCAGTAGTTGTTTGGGATCTGTTGCAGATAACCCAAAAGTAGTGGAATAAGAAAGATGGAAGAACTCTGCTAGTCCCATAAAATATCTAGCTCAAAACTAAGCTTTTGCGAATCGATTTTCTTCCTTTTGTTAACCTCTTCGGAACAATATTCTGTCAGATATGAGTCAGAATACAGTTCATTATAACCGCTATAATCCACTTCCCACAAGCATGCAAACAAAAAAATGGGAAAAAACTGAACAATGAACACGAGAGGCGGGATATCGAAGCCGGTCAGTTCAAGGGATAAAAGTACATCTATGGTGACCAGTTTGCCTCCAAAGTTGAACTTTCTGCCTCCTAAGTGGCAACTTGAGGGAATGACAAATAATCAAGTTTTTCACTGTTCGTGGTCCTAACGATTTAGATGTGCCATATGGTTATGCTTTTTACTTGATCTGCTGTTCCGCTGTTTAGTTTCGTCCTCGGTATATTGCAGATGGTACACGTGATGCTTTCAGAGCTCAGAAGCGGATTTTGAAAGGTAGCCAATCTGATTAAGATTTGGGCGAAGCAGTGAACTTTGTGGGTAGCAGATAAAACTCGACAGAAGGTATTTTGACCTTTAGTGAGACAAGAATGCCGAAACACGCACCCAAGTCACAGGTCTAACCGAACGTATGTTGTCAATGGAAACAGGCATCACACAGCATAGGTTGTCAGAAGTTCATATAGAACTCCTCAGAGGAACAATGACTTCGTGCACGTTTTTTAATATTGCTCACTGTACCCATTTTCGACTTATCATACATATATCCCTTACTAGTTCAAAAAGAGAGCAGCGATCAGTTAGAGGGTGCCAATTCGGTGAAGGGAACAACACAGACAAAACTTAAGCAATGGGTGCGCAGGTCTGCTGTGTGCGATGATGACCATCTGAGTGCTGCTGCAGTTAGTAATTTGGTTGATTTATGGAAGAAAACCATGGGAATATAATAACTGTAAGGGATGCACGCGCATAATTCATATTTGCAAATGACTTTTTTAGTAGGTTCTCAGCTTTTCTGGTCATACGACAATGTGAGTTTGGATGCTTCATTCAGGCATCTGCCGTTAGTTCTGTGGTCTATGAGCCAATTATCGCAGACCCATATTATGAGCCTTCCACCACAGATCAACAGTCATTTACCATAATCTGAGTTTCAATTCATAGCACAATAACAGCGAGTGACTCCCAAACTGCGCCACCAGCCTTTCAAGTCGTGGAGTCGAGATTGTAATCTGTTGAAGATGCTTTAATCGTGCAACCCTGTTGACCTGCACGTACCAATGCCTCTTTGAAGTAATATATCGACGAGGATACGACTAAATGCATATAAAAGGCGCTCGCACCAGTGATACTGAATTTTCTGAAATTCACACGTCTTCTTAGTGAAGGGTAATACATCTAATCCAATTCCCTTTCGTAGTAGGTCAGAAGATCGATAAACCGGGTGAAATGTTACAAGTCAGTCTTCTTAATCGAGCAGTTTAAAATTGAGGAGTTGATAAACAGTTGATGTTTCAGCTGCAGTTGTTGAAGCATTTCCCTGGGACACTCAGTTTTTTATTTGGATGTGCGCTAGCTTTATTTTCTTTTATTAAGTTCTATTCACGACCCGTTCTGGTGAAATGATGCACCACTGCCTGTTTCAGACTTCGTCGAGAAGCTGACTGAGAGGCCTTTTCAGATTGTCGGCTTTTCTCACAGTGCTGGTCCATGAAACATTAATACTTGGATGTCTTTCGTATTCGCATTACTCGTAATGACGATAGTCTAGTTCTAGACTTTGTGCGCAATGACGATATAACTTGGAAGCGAAAACGCTTTGAATACACCCAAATTGAACCGAATCGCAGTACTCTTAACTGAAGGTCCTCTTGAAATACACAAGGCAATACATATGCAAGCAGAGTAGCTTTCAAGTGTGATCAAAGTGAACCAGAAATCACCGAAACAGACTTGTCACAAAAATCATTTTTCCTAAGTGATCTGAATGCTAATTTAGGGCTTAGTAAATTAATTTACGTAATTAACGGCAAAGCTATTCATGTAAGTGCTGCGTAACCGTAAAATCGAAATTCCTAGACGAATTTTTGGTTGTGTGACGTATTTGAGACGTAATCGTCCGTACATTTTCCGAAATCTGGCGAGTTAGAATTCTATGGAATCATAATTCTGAGCGCAGAAAATTGTAATGCAATCAGAAGTACAAGGAAAATTTAGCTCGACAATCCGTAACTGCTTGTTTGGTTAAGAAAACGGAACTCACTTGAAGAATGATGTTTTCTTCGGCGAAATACCGCCGATTGCTCAAAGCATTATGTACAGTGTGGTTCGGAAAAATGATGTATGCATTGAGACATATGAACACCAGGACAGCTTTGAAAGTTGGAATGAAAATGACTGGGGATAAACGAATCTCAAAAGAATGCAAATGTAGAATACGTCGCAGACACAAAATATCATTTGGCTAAGTTTCAAGGTCACTTGAAAATTACTGAGAAGCTCCTCAAAGACTATCCGTTAAATGGCCATGGGAACAGCGAAATCAGTAGTAGTTAGTTGTCGAGCCCAATGCTGTTTCCAGAGAATCGTTATGATAAGTAAATTCAGTTTTCCTGTCCGTGATCTGAGAATACCAGTTTACCATCAAAGGCTCTCACATGACTGGGAGGAGGCGGGTAACCTGCCCAACATGTACTTCTCTCAGTGTACTTCTTTCGGACATGGAAATTAAACACTCCACTCCTCATTTTACTAAGTCAGGCATTGCATAACATTCCAGTTAAAGGGGTTATTTTGCCACCTTTAATGTCGCTTTCGAAATACGCAAGCACCCCACAGATCCGTGCAACCGTATTCAGCTTTGAGATGAAGTTGCTGTGGGCCAGTTCGTTCGTTCTGGTGCCCTTTTACGCAAAGAAAATTGACTAACCCCACTCCCTTTCCCCGCGAAAAGAGGACAGTTCCGGAGAACAGACTCGAGATAGAATGCTTGGTGTCCTTGTGTAGTGTTCGGAAATTTTCGCCCTATTTTTTGATCTTAGGTAAACAGCGTCACCTATCGGCTACCACTGATGAATCTGTGTTAGTCTGACACTTTCTTCTCAGTGGTATGTTTCTCACATGGATGGATGAAAAATTGCCCCGGAAAGATTAGCCTTGCTTGACCAATGAAAATCCTTCGACGAATCACCATGTGATTCTTAAAGGGATTGATCATACTTTCACGCCCCTAACGATTCAAATGAGATTCTGGCACGTTTCGTTTTGTGTCATAGTGACTGAGCCACGTGACCAGTTGGCCTAAATGCTGGACGGTTTCAATGTTCCCCCATTAGAAAAGCCATAGAGTTAGGTGATTAAAATTTGGATACAAAAACCACTTTGTCTGCTGAAAGACAGCTATAAATAACCCAGTACGTCCAGAAATTATAGAACTGGTTTGACGAGAATATTTTGTTGGACAGCAAATTTTACAGCTTTGCTTGAAGCAACTTAGTTGCTGTCAATTTGAATTTTGCTATAAAATGTTTTTCTTCTGTGGCAGCTTTTGTCAGTGAACTTTAACTGGCATTGTGCACTTGGGTCCCTTATGAAGTAAAACTGTCACTCGTTGTCTTACGATTCGAGCCAGTTAAAGTTGCAACAATTGTTAATTTATACTCTGAGAAAACACTTGCTTAAACCACGAAAATTTCAGTTCACATGCAAAAACAGTTTCCACACAATATTCTTCACTGCAGACTTCATGCTCAGTTGTCCAGCATCTGAGTGATTTGGAGACCGCGTAGAATATCTCAGAATGCAAGGTGAAACTGACAGGTACGCTGATTTGCTCAGTTGGTATTATCACGACTCTTGTTATTGTGACCCTCATTATACTACTATTATTATTAATCACGACTCACCTCCTGTCAAGGATATGCAGAGCACAATTTAACTGGATTACCATCTCAAACGATTGTTGCCCGCCCCCAGTTCCTGATTCATTTAGGTTCAGCGGGGACTTGTCCTACACCGGAAATCCGGTTCCCTCAGACACGACTGCATCTTCTGTGACTTACTCATCACCGATGATGTTGCTCTCCGTGGGGACCAGTAGAAGTAAAGTGACCATGATCATAGAGGCAATAATGTCCAAAATAGCAGTCCAGTCCTCCTAATTGGATATGGTCCGACCGTGAAATAACAGCGCACTTCGCATGACACGTTGGTCAGGATTACACCCCGATACACCAAACTCAATCGCGTGCTCATCTATTCCCAACTTCGTCCTTTAGTTGGGACAAAGTCATCTAAAATGTGCTCATATGGGCTGCCGGTAAAAATAAGCTAATAGGCATGCGCACACAGACACGCAACCGGACAGGACCTGCTGAGGGGAGGCAGAGCAACGTGCACACTGCATCTCTGTTTGTGAATGCGGTCCTCTCTCAGCCGTATCATTCCCATCTATGCAGATAGTATGATTTGCGCTGGTGGTGGGAACAGTGAGTATAATTAACAATGTTACTACAGGTTGGAACAATATGATCGTTTCCTGCCGTTCTAATACTGAAGATCCTGAATCTCTGGTATTCAGCATTGCGACCACACCCATTTACATATAATCAAGCACTACTGGGACACCGATTTCTCTAGTGTTCAGCGCTGAACACAGGCCGAAATAATCAAAGAATGGAATATTGAGAAGACTGTCCAGTAATATATCCAAACAGGACATTTTAATAGCTCAGAGTACAAGATTTGAGCTACCAACAAAAGGCCAATATCACGTGCTGGTTTGCAACAAACTATTAAGCGTAGTCATGGTTTATCTTGTAGTTATTTGTCAGATTCATAATTATCCGCTCTTGGTTCCACTGAAGCTCAGTAGACCAGTGATGTTATTATCTGATTTACAAGTTTGACATGTTGAAATTTTGAGGTAATTCTGTGGTTTTCCTTAAAGAATTGCCTATCCATATTGCTTGACGATCAGAATGTACGTAGCGAATATCATCTTGTTCACATTGCAACTTCATGCGGACAGTCAGTGATAAGTTAATTCAAAATTTATTGATTGCTTTCAAACATTGTTCTCCTACAAGAGAGACCAGGGTTAGCCACAAACTGGTGTACAGAGACGGAGTACTAACCTGATATCCACTGAAGTGGCAACAAAACATGAAGAAGTACTCAAATGGTCTTCCAAATGACCAGATAGAGAAAACGGTAGATTTTGGATTGCAAAGTGTAGCTGAGCAAACCTCTGGTCTAAAACGGCAGCATTAGCAATATTTTTTAAATAAGAGCTAATACTGGAACAATCTATGCAAGTGTACATGCACGTTTTTAGTCTTGTCCGGTGTTTTGATGATGGTATAGGAATGCTACATAGACACAAATATCCATACTTAAGTTCCCAGTGTCATACAGGCGGGGTTGCTTCCAACTCCATAAAGGTCTAGACTGACATGCTCATGTGTTACTGTATCCATGCCGTATTACCTACCAGAAGTGGTACGCAACCATGGAAGACACTCATCTAACCTTGCAGCATACCGCCCACCGATTAGTTTGTCATATACATGGCCGTCCTCTTCAAACCTGACCAAGGACTGCTCCGGCTCCATTTTCTGTCTTTCATGTGGGCATTATAAACAGCCAGTGCTTTGGAGTTCGGAATAATGTGAAGGGTTAATTATAGCCAATCAGGACCGAGGTGTTTTGTTTGAAGTCAACTACCAAGTAAAAAAAGACATTTTGCCCCTTTTTTCGAGTCTTTTTGTATAACTTAGGAATAGCAAGTGCACCTGTGTCCACAAAGTTCGACGTTAGAATACGAAATGGGATATGAGGAGAAATGTAAGAGTTTGAATTTCTTATCGGAGCATTTTAGTATATCACATCAACTTGTCTAACACGATTTACAATGAACGTCTGTCCCCCCTTTTTTCCTGTTTTTGTCTGCTTTGATGGGGGTATCGTGTGTCTTGCTTTACACAATATCACTTGGGTCCGGTGAAAATGTTTCCTAGTAAACTTATGTTTTAATAACGTCTAGTTGGTCGTAATAACTATGCAACTGTCGTAATAGATCGCAGTTAGTGTCACAGGCTTCGGCAGATTGGCGCTGCCTTTGGCGAGTGACGTAGTTGGTAGCACTTCTCCTGCTCCATTCGCAGTCCTAATACGGCTGCTCATCACTTCGTTGTTTCTTGATTCTTCAGGCATCGCAAAATTAGCACTTTTTACTTCATGCTTAAATGCTGGGGTGGTTCGCAAGCCAAATCTTGACCACGAAACGAGCTGAATTAAGCCAAATGGTGATCAAGTTTTGCTCTTGGCTTAACAAGCTGGCACCATTCTAATACAAAGGATACCTGTAAAGTAAACTAAGGAAAAGAATTCTGTTCTAAACCGTTGAAATCAGATTACACAAGTTTAGAATCTGAAATTAAAATATTCGTCCCTTTGTCGTAAACCGATCAAAAACCTTTCAGTGCCGTTCAATTTGACCTTTGCATTACGTGACACCAGTTAATCCCTCCTTGGCGGTCTGTTCCACTTTAGCATCTCGTAAGACGACAGACAAGTTCACACTCTCTCTAGTAGCTAAGACAGCAGTCGATGCTTTCTTATTGGCACATATGAGCTATTCAGATTCTCACTCTCGATAGGCTTTCGGCTATTACTAGTACCACAACAAAAGGTTTTCTTCAAATCGTTCACTCCAATTCAGATTCAAGTCGAAATAAGCCTAAGTTATTTATGTATTTCTTAGGATGAGATGAACATCCTAGTCGACTGGGCTGGATGGTTCATGTACGGTAACACGAGGCTCCTAAACGATGGCGCTTAACTTTTCATCTGTTGGATTTACTGTAGACTTGTTAAGTTGAATGAATCTGACATGCGGTTTTTCGAAATCGGACGAGTCAATCTTCCGCATAGGTGGATAGATACCTAAATGGCGGGTTTTACCTCTCAGCAAACTCAAGTGAGAACAACAAAAACACGCTTACCACGCTAAATTTATTTGTCTTAATATTGTGAACACTAATTCTGATGGTAAGGAAACAGGGCACTCGCAACAAATAATCATGGCTCAACCGGTTACTCATGAAACTGACTTGCTAAGTCAATTCTTACGGTTAAGAGACATTACCGTTTAAAGTCAGACACATCGGATTAGAATCAGGTAGACCGAAAAATTAGATACTTGTCACAGGTTGTGATATTGCTTTTTGAGAATGTGGCCCAAGAACTGCGCAAATATTTCTGGCCTGTCAGAACTGTGTTAATGAATGTCACATGAAGAAGTCATTGGGGCTCACTACCGTGACTCGTTGATGATTCTGGATGCGTTAACCGTGATTAACCGTGAACATGACAACACTGTGGTTAACGGGTGACGCTTTTTCATACTACTTTCTATCATTTGTGTCATAGGGTTTTTCGGAACAGCTGGCACGGATTACTTCCTCACAGTGTTTTGATTTAAGAACGGACGTCCTCTCGTGAGGGCACGCGGACCATTCCTGCACCGTACTGGCTATGTCCTACATAGTTTTTTGTTCTGAAGCAGGTAGTCTAAAATGACATCCTACAGACTTCAGATTCCTAATCCTATCGAAATTCTTTTTCCGACTGAACGGTGTATCATTCCGCCCACTTAGTGAGGCTGTTCTTTGTACCTATTACGGGATCACTGCCTACTACTTCTTCGAACTTGAAAAAAAACTCATCGAACATACAAGAGTAACTTCTTTCAATCAATAGCTCCAGCTTGTTTTTCCCTGTTCCACAGAATGCTTTGCGGGTTCTGACTAATGGAGTCGATAGAGAATTGAAAAATCCCGTATACAGTAGAATTCGAGCACACTGAAAAGGAGCACTTTCCCTTTAATGCCGGTGAATTTCTCTCGGTTTTACGTAAATCGACCAGACTGATTATCTGTCCGTTTATGGGAGCATACGGGGCCATCTGTGTGGCCTAGCAGCTCATTTGGTGAAACTCAGAAGGTACCAGCATTTGGGTGGCATCCAAGCGTGTCAGAACGTTTTAGTGAGGTTGATGACTTTTAACAATAGGGTCGATTCTCGAATTTTATCTCAGCTCGCGGAAGATTTCATTCTAATGGAGTTTCATTTTCATTGTTATTATAAGTGTGCTAGTGGAGAAGAAACACTTAAAAGATTTGGGCAAATATCCAGAATTAACATCGCATAGAATATGGTTCCTCTAAATTGGTCGCATACAGTTTTTAATAGAACCGCGGTTGAAAATATGTATCCGTATCCAAAAATCGCCCCGGTATACTTGTTCTTTTACTCGACAACTGTTGAAATATTGTGCAAACTGACATGGTTATTAAAGTGAAACAGGCAACGAAAACAAGAAGACGTAATATCTGTGCAGCTAAGCGTCCTACTTCTTACTGACCATATTTGCTTTCCCTGGCAGTAACTGTGACATTGAAGATCCAGCAAATGCGGGGTCCAGTTTGAACGAAGAAGCTTGGGAAAGCGCATCACCTCGCAGCTAGGAAAACTGAGTTCTTTCGCTAATCTGATGCAGTAGGCTATATAAGTCTTGTGTATTTGTGTAAACGCACACCTAGTGAGTTGATTTTGGTGAAAAAGCAGTAACAACAGTAATAATAATCGGTAGCCATAGAACTGGCCTGGGCACTAGGTTATCCCGTGGACACATTGAAACGTTCGGTTTAGGCTTGTTGCATTCCACATGGATTACCTCGGTCCAAGGAAGAAATCAGATCGATTCCCCTCTCTAACAAATTGACTTTCGAGGCTACGCAGATGTTTGGTACCATTTTATTTACTGTCTCATCGTGGTTTTTGCCTGTCGTGACTTGTCTTCGTAGGCTTTGGTCACAGCTACTCCGTAGTCAAGACATCCCTCCCGTAAGCTGATAATGACATATTCGACGTGTCTTATATCTTTTAGTTGCTCTAATAATGAAATAACAATAAACGTCATTTTTCACGAAAGGCGCCGCGGCCAACTGGAGGGTGCCAAGTGGGGAATTTGACCGCCAGTCGAAATATTTGAACCCATGTACTTTACGTCCAAACACCATGACCGTATCCGCTTGACCAACCCGGGTGGACTTCCGGATACAAAAACTACCAACAGCTTTTCAGTTAGTGGTAATTCTCGGCTCCTAGTACGCGCTGAAAGAGTTTTCATAGATCAGAATGTTCGAAGTCACAAAGTCCAACGAGAATTCAGAGCGAGTGATTTCGGTATCTCCAAGCAACGTTTCTATCAAAACTTCCACCAGTCACGCGTGAATTCTAATTTCTTTTTCACCGAGGGATGCCAATTTGAGTTTCATGACATTAGCGAATAGAAATCAGCTTCTGTTTTATTTTTGGATTATAAAAGAACTCTAGAAGAGCAAAAAATACTTACCGAGAGGGAACGATTAGTCACACATCTGTACTTTACTACGCAATTGACTGGTCGCGGCTGTTTTACTGAGTTTACTATCTTTTCTTTACTTTTAATGCAACCAGTTCACATATAAAACACCTTATTTGGTACTCTATTTATCGAGAAGTTTTAAGTCTCACCGAGGCAATTCGAATGCAAGCACAGAGAGAATGAAATTTGGGAATTTGGAATCCCCCGCCGGATATCTAAGCAGTGGAATGAATGGTAAAACATGATTGTAATTTGGTTCCCATTTCACACTTGTTGTGTGTTGAGTGCCACCAAATGTCAACATTCCACCTGTTGGAAGATGTAAAAGATTTCTACTCTAACATCGAGTCAGTCCTTCTTATCTCCACATCAGTATCGCCTTGCCTTACTAAAGCTAGAAGAAAAAACGAAATAGAGGAACATGAGATTTTGTCTGACAATCGAAGTCAAATGGTTCAGATCGATTCTCTGTGATTAGTATTCATTCCTTGGTTGAACAGTTCGCAGGTGCCCTTTACGCTCAGCCTGTCGATGGAGGCAATCAATATCATGTCGCTGCTAGGGTGTGGAATATGACGATGGAATATTCGGTGCCCTTACGCCTAACCTTTACCGCTCATAAGCGGACAGCAGTAAGCCGATTTCTGCATTACTCAGCAATGACATTCCAACCACGAAACTCATTTTGTGCTTCTGTGGAAATTTTTCCCAATTGTCCGAAAACGAAACTTACTACTAATAGGAAACTCTGTACTCTAGGACAATCCGTCCTATTTCTGAAGGTTAGTCGTGTACAACGGACGAACAACTTTCACAGACCACTTCATGATTCGCTGTTAGGCACGCAAACAATGGACGCTGCCAATGAATCTTATCAGACTATAATATCAAAATTTTACGGAACTCCTTACCTGGGCTTTATTTTATCACAGGGTATGCGGTACAAACGTGCTCGAGCAAACATACCGGAAATTTTATAACATTCAATTTATCGCGACCGAGAACGTTTTCATGAACTCCTGGCATGGTTTTTGATCAGAATGCTCAAGTAATAGGAACATGAAATTTCAAGTTTTCCGGGCCCGGCCACAATCCAGATTAGAACACCTGCTCGCACAATGAAAGATCATCGGTTTGGTTCAGCTGGCACGTTATGGCAGAGGGTAGTAGAACCTCGGATGCTTTCATCTCGAGCGTATGCGAAACCCTTAGATATTGTTTGTGAAACTTCACCAAAAGAAACATTACTTGAAGATTCTCAGTTGCTATATTGGGAAATATGATCTTTATTGGTGTTTCATTATTAACCATAATCAGTAACCTCCAAATTAGGAGCTTCTACGTGTAGTTTTGAAAATGTCGAGGGAAATTTCCCGGGCGATTTGCGATCGCTTCAGCAGTATACGGGATTTGTTCTTTACGCTTCTTCTTAATGTTCCTCCTCCAACCTTGAAGAGAAAATGAGAGGATTCATTTTTAGTTATTCAGTAATCTCATTCTACCAGCTAAAAACCAGTTACTGGTTGCAAGTTACCAATTGGTCTTTTTCAGTGAATTTTAGTGATTTTCCTTTATAATTTCAAACTGTCTTCAGTGGTTTGGCTTAGGCTGCCGGTTCCACCGATGCGAGTAGCCTGGTACACCCAGAATTTGAATTCACAGGTGATCTGCATTTCGTCAGTTAAAGGTTAACTCATCGAACTGCAACCAAACTAAGTGAAATGTGTATTTCGTATTATTACGCTGAATCACCCATTAAGTTTAGCGGCTTTAATTTCTGCTGTAAAAGAGTTGCTTAATTACACTAATCTCTTCTCAAATGTTAAAAGACTGAGTTTTGTTGTTAATTTTCGTACATTTGGAGTGGAACAGTCAAAGTCCTCTCGGTGGATTTAAAAATGTTGTCTATAACTTGCCCATTCTGAAGTATTTATTTCACTCTTATTAGCTAATCCTTAATGTTGTCCCTGATGTAAATCCCAAACTCCCGTTTGATAAGAATTGATTAAGATTCTTTTTGATTTGTCTTAGCAAAACTTGGGCCGTGCATTTTTTCGGCCCATGCTTGCCCTCTTGTTACCGACCACTCTTTGAAGCCGTTCATTTTGACGTATTTACGAGAACAGTTCTGAGAATTGCAATCGCTCTAACACTTAAACTCAAAAACAATTTTGGTATGCTCATTTATCCGGTCGAATTTATGTGGTCTGTGATTTCATCAGATACGTATATATTATGTATATAATAAAATCAGCATGGAGCTTTAATAGAGTTAATTCGTTGATTTTTCCAGAAAGTGCACCATACTTCGGTGGTCATGAAAATATCAGCTAATATGGGACTTTCCTGATCATATTTGGATCCACGAACTTGGAACTGAATATTACACATGAGCATGAACCGAAGTCATCTAAAATCCTGTACCATAATGCCAATGATGTTTAATATCTTTCTGTGCAGTCTATGACGTTTTCAGTGGATTCTCTTAACAACGCATTCAACTCAGTCCAGATTTTACAACGACTAATCATGGACCAAAGTGCCCTGGCTATGGTCTCCACGTCACACCGAGGTCTGCCTAAAGAGAAAAAGAGGACGAAAAATGGGAAAAGATCAACTACAGGACTAAAATACCGAAGTACTAAAGGGATGCAAGAACGCAGATGATTGCACCAGTGAGCCACATCAACTGGGGGATCTCTTGAACCCAATGGTCTGACGTCACCCACGCCTGCAAGTTTGCTGTTTGGGGTTTCCGTATCCTATTGTCACGGGTTCAACCGACCACCATGACTCACCTTCTATCAGCTGCGTGCGGACGACATGTCCCAGCCATCTATTCACATCCAGTGACTATTTTAAAGACAGAACACCAGGGCCCAATATTTTATAACTAACGTCGAAGTTACTGAGAGAATTCTCCCATCATATTTTCTGAGCAACAGTAAGTCAACGGTGCCCAAACATTGAAGGTCTCAATAATTCCTCTCTCCTTAAGGTCCAAAATTCTGAACCGAATACCACTAACAACCTTACAGCTGTTGTGTGCACTCAACTTTGATCAATAACCTGATGCCACACCGGCGCCACAGATGCTTCAGTTTTGTAAATGTCAAACGAGACTACTTTATAAACAAAGACATCTCATCCGAAGCATCACTGCAGAGCGGGGTGCAACCATCCAAACAACTAAATATTGGCAACCGAGAAGTATCGCTTGCCCAAATGCCTCCAGTACCCTGCCGATAGCAGTGAGTGTCTCTGCGTGTCAGATTCATTGATGAGTACAACCTCATTTGCCAACTGGAATGCATCACGCAAGCTACGTATATCAATCTGATTTCTGATCGGCTTGATAGTCCCAGTCAATAATTCCATCATGACTTGATGCAGTCCGTTGCTTCGCTTTAGACTTGGACGCGATGACACCCATCCCGTTGCGTACTTTAGACGCACCAGAGAACCGAAATATTGTAGAATAAAATGCCCATACTCCCCCACACGTAGTACAGCTGACTATTCCGTCTTGTTTTAGTTGTCTGTTTGTTTTGAATGTGCAGTCTCTTTTTTCTATCTTTATTCCTGGCGAACTTGAACGCCCTACTAGACAGTGAAGCCTTTTGGAAACCTTTTCCTACCTGTTAAGAAAGACCATTCCGAGGTCACTGTCTAGAAGTAATATCTCGATTTTCGTATGATTTTTTTCGAGATATTATTCATTCAAGGGTTGACCGCCGAGTACCAGAAAAAAACTTGATAATACGACTATATCAAATAGCATTGTTTAGTGTAAAGTGATGCAGACTGTCAAATCTTCAAGTGTCCCATAAAGCTTTTCAAACGGAGTCCATAAAGTTAGGTAGGTGTAGAACATGCGGTTGTACTGCCCCGGAATCAAACCTACTTAGTGCTGTGGTTCCGCATTGCACGCATCCACTTGAAGTGACTTGATCGGAACTAATTAAGTCAACTTCACAGACAATCGGCATTACGGTGTTACCCGAATTTGTTTGAACTCGAACCTCTAAAAATCCCTGTTTTGCCGTCGCGTGGTTTGTGGTGCCTCACCTTTTGCGCTATCTTCAGGTCAAGCCAAGTTAAGTTGAAGATTTACATATTCGAGTTTGAACATATTCAACAACGGCATGCTAGACACAGTATATGCACAATGGATAAATGCAAACTGAATTACGTAATGGCACCTTAGAAACAGCACATTTATAAACGGAGAATCTATTTTTGTGACATACCACCAGCTTTTGAAATGTTTATTGAAGATTAGGAACAGTGTATAATCCGTAAGATGCAATCCTGTACAGGTCACGACACTGGAGTGCTGTCAGGTAGTTTATACAAACAGAAACGAACAAGAAGGCGATTGGGTTAAAAGAGATATGAGTCCAAAACTGCGGTCACGTTTTCAGGCCCAAGCATTTCACCTAATCATCTGCTATTGCTGTGCTCATCGTTCGTGACTAAAGCAGAGATGGAGTTAAATATCTTAAATATCTTTGCGAAGATAACAAATCGGGGTTTCTCGCTGGATCCATTCTGTGGCCATGTGCAGACGACCAGTTTACAAATTCATTTAGACATTTTGGTTAAATAAGATAAATGGATTAGTTGACATCAAGCCTCGTAGGCATACTTGGTTAGTATGTAACTGTCATGCACAGAACCGGAAGAAACATCAAAAACAGCCATGGATATAGGATAGCATCCTGAAAAGAACGTCGCGTGGATAGAAAGTTGAAGGAATTTCTGCTCCTAGATCGCGTAAATCCTAAGCAAATAGGAAAATATTGTGAAGGTGTCCACGTATCGTTCGGACTGAATCCGTTGTCAGCAAGGGTTCGGAGAAAGGTTGCACCTATAAGCACATTTGAATATATCTTTTTATTGCCAACCGATGAAATTTTCTGATCGAGTGACAAAAAGATCAAATATAGGATGGAAGGAAATGCATTTAGAACGGACGAGCAAAGCGGAATACAGATTCCCAAGGTCTGATATTTGAATTTCTCCAGACATTCTTCGTGACGTCATTTTTCAACCACATTAAGGAGGACAGAGTTCCAGGCTACGGAATAAAACTTATTTGCAACACTTTTGAAATCGAATTAAGGATAATTCTAATAGCTATACAACGAATATAGTTTGTACATGATTGGGGAAAGAGCAGCCGTACCACTTTTAGCTCGACCGGTGACGGCTTAGCAAGACCACGTTGCTTATCGGGATAGTCGTACCATAGTTAGTTTTCTAAGCTCAAATGATTAAATAACGCGCTGAATAGTTTCTTGTGACAGTCAGTGAAACAGCCGAGATGAGATCTGAAGCCTCTAATCCTGGCAAAACTTCGATGGAGTTCTTGAACATTTAATGGTCCGGACAAATTCTGTATGAACTATGAAGAAATTTCTCTAGCCCATAGCTAAGCAATTTTGCCACCGGAGTATGGTCACGTTTCAATTTTGGCTTAACGAGTTAGATTTTCAATGATCCGGGTAATTTCCTGTCTAAACAGTAACCTATCACTTTGAAGGCCAGTTACTTTTCTGGATTTATCTGTTTCATGAGAGGATAGGAGATTCTCATCTTACAAATACAGACAGTTTCAACTGGACAGCACAAATAAAAATGGTATTCTGATAGATGGTCGCAGAGCACTGACAAATCTACTTGGGCAAATTTGATAGGCCCTGGCTGCAACCGGCTCAAACATCCTCTGATCTCAACAAGGCATAAATGTTTATGGCTGGTCTTACCTTATACCGTTGGGGAAAATTCGATGGGAACGTGATCCAGCCTGATTGCTTGCGTAAAAAACACTGGAACTACTCAAAAAATAAAAAAGCCGAATGTGACTGAAGTTCGGTTGAGAATGTAATAATGTTCGACAGTCCTAAAACAGAGAATCTGAGATTCGCCTGTTGAAACCACCACAGACTGTACTTATAATTGCAACAAGACAATTTAGAAGGACTGGACAGAACGCCTCGGAGAAATTGGCACAGTCGTATGGAAGAAACTGTGAGAAACACAGGCATTAGCAATGAAGACAGAACGGCACTACTTTATACGTCTTCGTGTGCCTTCTGTCAAAAAAACACTAAGGTGAACCATGCAGTGACAGAAAACAATTCGCAGGAAATTACACCTTCTCTGTGCAAATCACAAGGGACTAGACGATCTACTTGGTATTGCACGGAGCCATCAGCACCGATGACGCCACCGTTAATGTCTCCCTGGACCCAATGTTCACAAAGCATCATGACTACCTTTTGTCTACTTTCCTGGTTGCTCACAGAAGAATTTACAACAATAAATTTTCCAGGAGCGAAATTGCACTGCTGCTCGTACGTATGGTATGCGCTTGCTGGTGACGTAGTGCCTTCGTAAAGAGACTCCCTACCCATTTCGATGCTTCCACTCATGGCATTTAAACTAGCCGATAGTTTGTTTAACTTTGCTTTGGTTAGATCAGAGAAATTAAGTGTTCAGTACGAAAGTGACTGATTAATAGAACACCGTAAAACTCCCCGGATAGGCTTGTCGGTACCAGTTTCATATGCGTCTATCGGTCACCCACTCCGGTAAATACATTCGGTGGTAAAATGATTAATGCGCCTATTTGTTTCAAGTCTACTTTGAAATCTTGTTTTATCTGGTAACCTACAATCAAACATTTCTCATGAAAGATGATGGAGTCCATTAGCATTTGGTTTGAAATATCAGAACAGCAAATTCCTGTGGGATCATTAATACGATGTTAATAGGTGATTGCGGGAAGTCGGTTTAATTTAGGAGTGAAAATTTCTCGGCATAGTTTTCTTTGACAACTTCCTAATGATGATTCCTAACAAGGATGAAATAGCTGTGCAGTGCTTTCATGGTTTCTTTATGGTGAGGTGAACGATGAAATCACATGGTGAATTATTTCATGAAAACTTCCTAATGCTCAATCTTAAGGAAATCCCATTAGGCTTATTAATTTCAAGGCTGTCTAATGAAATAAAATGAACTAACGTCCTTGCCATGCTTTCTTCGAATTTTACGCAAACCATATTAGAAGCAAAAATATCACAATTGGCACGACAGCCCCACTTCAACCTCTGAAAAAGAATAATCGAAACTAGAAGTTTTGTTATCCTTGTTAAACTAAAGCTGGTTGAAACTCGATTGTAAATATAAATTCTGAGACCCGGGGATTTGTTTTCTGTAGATCGCTACAAAATACTAATACTCATAGATGTCTTTCAATTATTCACCACTAACAACACACCCAGAGTTAAATAGCATAACGAGTGAATTTATTATCTATCACGATCACACCAAACCACGTGTTCATTTCTAAATTCTGTAGTGTTTGTTGCAGCCATCTCTAATAATTCAAAATCAAATTGAGGGTGAAAAATTTATTACTTGAACTTAAGCTATGCCGTTTTTAAGAGAAGCTTTATGCGCTTTAAGGACCAAGTCAGATTCGTGAAATTCCCAGCTGACCATGTTGCAGCACCAAAGCCCATCTAGCCTTATCGGGGAACTTTTCACGTTCTACTCAGTTGTTCCAGCCTCAAAAGATATCAGATGACCGTAATATCTGATGTCGCGATGGGAGGAAGAATATGTTTAGGAACACGTCCCGTTTTGTCGGTTAATTGGGGTGTAGGAGACAAGCGCACATGAACGTATTTATAGGCTCCCGAGTTAGCAGGAGTACAGGTGTTTGCACTGCTTGAAGAGAGACGGCGGTGAGTAAGCGAAAGAGATGGATAAAGTGAAATTCAGCTACCGATAGTGAACGAATGACTAGATAAATAATGTACAAAGGGTTCTTCACATTATCTATCGCATTCAACTTCTCTAGTTCAGATGGTCTTGTTGCGCTACCGAGGTGGGTAAATTCGCTCAAACAAAACGACGCTCTTTAGTCATCCCGAAGTGTTTTTGATGGCGAAATGTATGCATTTGATTTGCTTTCATCAGCACGAACTTAATGTTGAGGTCACGTCAGAGCACAAACATTCGAAGTGATGATAGTAGTAATAATGTTATTCGTATCTCAGTCCGCAAAGATTTTGGTCTTGAAGTAACGATCAAAAAAATTTAATTGTTTACTGTCGTCAGCACTCATTTCATTTTTAACCTCACTAAGTCAATCAAAATATGAATGTTCAGCGGTGACGGCTGAGCGTGAAGCATGGTGACTATTAAATATCAATTTCAGTGGTTGAAGTTCTGCCATAGCTGATCAGTTGCTCATTTCGCAGAGTATAAATGACCATAGGCCAGTTCCTTAAATACTACACATCAGTTTTACAGTTGGCAAAAGAGAATATAAGGGGAAAAGCACCAAAATCAATGAAGTTAAAAAGAAAATACAGAGAAAATAAGGAAAGGCGGAAGTGAGGCAAGGTGAGATGTCAAGATCCTCCCGACATTTCTTCATAAATCTTATATTGTTGAGCGCAAACAATTTTAAAACGGTACTGGAGAACCATGACAAATGACTAGGTGGTAGCACATAAAACTAGATCGTTATGGCACTGAGCGTATTTAGGTGATGCGCAGAAAAAATATGATACAAGGGTAGGTGATGTCCGTGACAGTTTTATTGACGTCGAGGAGTACATAGAGCTAAGAAAACAAAGCCAAACAGTTAAGTCAAGCGGTACAGTCTGAAGATTTTCTTGCGAGAGACAGGAAAACAAAACGGGTTATGAATGGATTAAACAGATACATAAAATAACCAATACCAGTCTGATTGGTAACTAATTTTAACGGGAAATTGACGAAGACTTTTGACGCCATCTTTGGTACGAAAAGATTGGTATTAATAATAATACCTTGTAACAATCAAATATATAATCAGTGAAGTTATTTGGGTGACTTCAGAGGCAGTTATTGGACAATGATTGAGGTAGTATGACCGTCAAAAGATGAAAATGCATCCAGAAAATTTGGGAGCGTTAAAAGGAAGGCTTAATTTGACAAGATATCTGGACTACCGTTCGTATTCCGCAAAATGAATTTAATACATGTTGCTAAAATAGTAACCATTTGTATGCTCACACTGATTGAACGGAAAGACGGAGATCAAATGGCCAACTCGTATAGAAAATGGAGACAAATCCTATTTTTGAAAGGCTCATGGGTTATTCCATGAGGATGTTGAAATATAACCTCAATCCTGGTAGGCTTATTTCCAATTGACATATTGTATATAGCTGTACCAGCGAAGAGCAACAGGAGCGGAAAGATTACGATTCGCGAATCAATAAAAGCCAGGAAGTGGTGCACACAAGGGACTAATTGATAAAATCCATAGAGCGTTTTCCTAAAATTATCGAAGGGTTATATTGGAAAGCCTAAATGGAATCGACCATTTAATGATCACAATTATGTGATTCCGATGTTTTGTGATCCCGTCATAGAGGACGGGAATAAAAGAGCAAACCAAGCTGGTCCTTTAACTTACTGCTAAGTTGATAGTTGGCAGTCAGCGCAACAATGGTGTGACGTATCGATTTACTCGACAGCTGAAAAGTCCTCTGCATGACCAGAACAAAACCACTATGCATTCGGTGAACGATCAACTTATAACGAGCTGACCGATGTCAACGATCCGATCGTATGACTATTCCTAGCCTGATCGTATCGATGCGGAGCACAGAATGTTGTCTGCAGTAATTACCAAGTTCGCTGACCGAGACAAACAAATAGATGACACATAAACCGCGCTGTTAGGACCATTCCCTGGAGCGTGTACACTTAAAAAAACAATTAAACATTTCTTCGCATTGTTAATTTGTGACTGCAAAGTGTGAATAAACTTGAAAAATAATTTAATGCCTTTGGTAAACATTTTTGGTCTTTAAGTATTATACAATACGCGACCTTCCTCAAGCATTCTTTCCGCCTTATAAGACACATATCCCTATTCAAAATTGGTTTCATTAATCGACTTTATGAATCCTGCATGTCATCCTCAAAACAACCCAGGTTTAAAGCACTAATTGGGTTGCAAGTGTTCAAACCTAAGTTGTATCTAAGTGGTCGGGCAGAATTTTCCAAATGCAGATCTGTAGTTGGCAGCAAACCGTAGTCGTAACCGTTGTACACGCTCGGGTGGGTGGGTGCAGGAAATGGTAATTTCGGGTTATTCTTGCTGTCTGCTCTACAGAGGTACTGTACAAATTCAGCACATGACGACCTCTGAAGACAAACAATAACAGGTACAGGAATACATGAAAGTAAACAACCGTCTTTTCTGATTTCTCTCTGACCAAAAGTACACATTATTGGTTTTGATGGTTTGCGTGTACACATCCGTAACTACCCCAGTATATTACATCTTGTTCCTGTACCTTCCTCGAATAGACACTTACTGAACAAACGAGTTGTCATGCCAAACTAAAACCAACGGATTCTTTCTGCTAAATAAAAGGTTTTAGAAGACTAAACCTTACGGAATGCAAAGGATTTATACTTTTCTAGTGTCAACTGAAACGTCGGCTAGCAAAACTGAGGTCACCGGATTCGAACTCTGTTTTTTGTTCCATATATTCACACAGTGTAGCCAAAAGTACTGTCTGAAATATAGCTGATTCTTGTCGTGCTGCTCGGTTCTTCAAAGGAAGCAACGGAAAATTCTGTGCCAAATTAGATTATGTACTACACGAAATTATCGAGTCACATTCTTCTAGTGTTGACCAAGTAGCCACGCCCCGCAGATCTCACTCAAGGTCGTTGTCTTATTTGGACTGCCTGCACGGGAGTCAAACAACGATAGTGAGCCAGCGGTCTGTGGTCGTGCAGAACTGGTGCTCTGTATGTGGTGGACTTCAAGAAAGCCTTCGAGAGTCAACCCAAATATCTTAGCAGCTATCACGTTCCATTTATAACCATTCATTTCCGGTTCACGTCTCCGTTCGCTCCTAATCATTGCGCATCGCGGATTATTCCTAACTTGAATGAATCAAGTATGCAGTGTCTCCATATTTTCCTGCTGATGCCTTGAATGTTCCCGTCGCAATATTAAGGCTTTCTGAGTTGCAACAGAAATTTCACCAAGAATAACCTGACTATCTCAGGGGGCTCTTTGTCAATGCAGTTGTGTTAAGTAAGGAACTTTCTTGTGCATTGGTTATCGATATAATGAAATCGCGACAAAACAAACGGAGCAGAAATATGCAGAAGCCTGGTGCGAAACGGGATTGCAGCCGATAGAATTAGCGGGAAAATCGCTCGTGTAGTTCGTAATTGACGCTGCGCCGCAACAAAATTCATTATGCGAAAGTATCTTCCCGGTACGCGGTAGGAGCCGCTGCTGACCGGCAGCATCGAATACTGACGGGAAAAATACGACTGAATTTTCCCATATCCAGAAGCAAAAAGTTACCGTACACGAGTTAGTGCCATGTATTTACCGAATCCCGTAGAATCAATGGATTAATGAAGATGATAAAATTATCTGGTCAGTATACTTTTTAATCCAGTAGCACATTTTGTTCTCTGAGTATTTCACTGCGCACGACTCGTTGGGGTTTTTGATTCGGCGGTTGTGTGATGTGTGATTCACATCCACACATCCCAATCCATTTCCCGTCCGTCCACATCCACTTCGGGTCATCGGCTCCACGCCCTCCTCCCACCAAAAAAGAGAATTCGCCAATATCGATTCTCGGGAACTCGCATCCGTACGCGCTTATCAGCTCAAATCCAATTGTCCTCAGTGTATAGAAGAATAAATAACCTACACGTGTGGATGAATGATTGATGCTCTGCAAGAGAGCGCTTTGACCCAATTTGTCCACAAATGACCAGATAATCTATTAGAAAACGAGAAGAAAGAGTGATTGCAAACATGCAGGAGAAGTTCAACTTCTTTTTGCGTTCATCAAAAATTAGTTTGTTGCTCAAGCGGTGAGGCTACTACTTTCGTGTTACTGCTCAGGGTGCTATGCGCCTTCGAGCGGTTGAATAATCAAAGCAATGCTGATGTGATAATCAGCTGGTGAAGCAAGTTTAGAAATTCTACTGTCAAGTTTAGTCTTCGGTATAGACAACCGTCTTCAATAAAACTGTAGCTAATTCAATTAGACAATAAAGTAAGTCTTTCATGAATCTGGGGAGCAAAAGGGAGTTGGAGGAAACAAGGGAAACTAACCCCATCTACACTGGAATCGAGACAGGGTGTGAGCAATAGAAACAGCTTTGACAACCGCAGCGATCAATACAGCCGAAAAAGTCAGTTTGAGTTAATCAAAGCGAATTTCTCCTGAGCAGCTGTATTCATTAATTTGTCTTATGAATAGTCAGTTCGTAAATTCTTTTATCGAACTTATTCGTTACCGTCAAACTGGATGAGGATCATCCGGATATAGACACGTGCACGCACACACACAGCACACACCCACAGACAAATCGGTCTCTGAGTGACCACGGTCTGAATAGCCGATGGCTATTACGCCTTGACCATTCCGCGGAAATAAACACGACGCGTCCTTGTCCATAAACATTACCGTGGCAGTTCTGTGGTGGCTGTGCGCCAGTTCTACACACTGGCTCGGGTTGGCATGATAAGTTGGCAGTTCCTTTCAAAAATTTAATCGTTTAGATATCTATGACCTGGAGCATTGTTATAGCCAGCGCGACAAACCGGAGGTTGCAATTACACTCACATACACATGCAGATAAACGAAGGCATGCATAAATTTAAGCATAACTTGTTTATGAAGAACGCAATACAATGAGGAACGATAAGTGTACACCATTGTAGCAAAAGTTTTCCTAAGCGAACCGTAATGAAAAAGCTTGACCCATTATGCATTTAATAGCCATTAATGACGATGAATGATCGGTATTCTAGCAGCTGAAACACGGCAAGGCGAGACCGTTTCTTATTGTCGATTAATCGGACTCGGGAATTTAACA
The DNA here is from genome assembly GCA_008360955.1 of Fasciolopsis buskii. Classification (NCBI taxonomy): domain Eukaryota; kingdom Metazoa; phylum Platyhelminthes; class Trematoda; order Plagiorchiida; family Fasciolidae; genus Fasciolopsis; species Fasciolopsis buskii. The sequence goes on along the minus strand of LUCM01000776.1, from coordinate 342,701 downwards.
TATCCGCAAATTTTAATGCCCTAAATAACTACTTCATCTATTCTGTCAATTAACTCAATTTAGTAAGTTTATTGACACCTCAAATTCACTGATAGGTTACACATTTCAAATCTTACCGGGTAATCTGCAAGTCTTAGAGCATATTGCAAGCGGCTGAAAAATGTAGAACAACATTTCACTTGGAATCAACGGAAAGCATCATTCTTGTGATGGATCGACCACCAACTGAGGTTCTTATGTGGTATAGTGGACAAATCAATCGACCTGTTAATGAATCAGGATGAGATAATCATATCCAGTTCATCAGGGATTATGGCTCTTACTTTACTGGCTGTGTGGGAGTGTCTGGACCATCACGAATCAATCGTTGCGATCGATTCCGAGGCAGTTCTCAAACTAATATCGATCGAACAGAATAAATGTTTCCGAAGAGTCAGAATTAGATTTGAGGGAGTTGCATTTTAGAAGGGAACACAAGTGCCTACTTCACTACTTTTTGCGAGGGATTTGAAGTTGGTTGCTTACAGATTTCAGTAGATGAAAGGGAACGAATAACAGATAAACTCATTTTCGAAACTAATATCATCATAGTGATTGTAGCAGATCTCCGTGGCTAATTTTTACATCCTACAGGCTTTCAGGAACCTTGTTTGTTATTCTGAAAGCTTTTTGACTTATTCGCTGTCAGGTGTTTAAGCGAAGATTCACAATCACACCAGTTACTGTTTTACCATCTTCATATCCTCCCCCAAGTCTATGTTTACCTTCTAAGCTTTTGTGATAGTGGTAGTGCCGAAGAGCTCTGTTTTTTAACTGGAAGATAAGGGTAATTTCAGAGACTGATTTACCGAATCCAATGAAGCAGTTTTTCTCATATATCTTTACCTCCTCTCCAGAAGCATTGTGCATCACTCAACAAGCCGGTTAACTTGACATTTGTTTTAAGCTACTTGTTATATGGTCAGCATACTTCGGACCAGTTACTAAATCACTTAGCAGTTATGCATGATTTGGAATGTCCCTATCTGCCAACTTATCAAAAACCTAGCTCGTTGACAATGGTGGTTAGGAACAACATCACTTGTATCACAAAATGCATTAAGACATATGTGAATTGGTGTATTACAATAAAGCGTATCCGTGCAGGAAATATGCGGGCAGCTGCCGTTATCCATGGTCAGGATTCCACCGTACTTACGAACGAGCAATTGAACGAGCACAGTGGAACACACAAGCTTAGACGAAACCAAGAACAATCCGTATTTAGGAATCCAGGCGAAATTGGAAGTTGTTTACCATGGAAAGGTGTGGACAGTTTTACAATCGATCTGTGCATCGACTTTCAGCGCACTCAAAAAATGAATGAATAGTTGGTCGAGCAAGATATTGAAAACCTTAATTTTTTGCCAGGGTAACTCACTGTGTTAGTTTTTCTTACGTTTTTCGGTAGATAACTTGATGAAAAGCAAGCTTTACAACGAACATGATTCTTCAACATAATTTCGAAAATGGCGGGAGTTTACGCATTAAAAATGCTAATCTAGAAGCTCATCTTCCAAAAGTAGGCATTATATGTTACATAAAAGAATAAAAAGGAGATTTGCTCTGACTTTCATTTTCAGCTTCCTTATGACAAAATCGCATTTGATTGGTGTCGACTGACAATTGCAAATTATTCTCATCCGTTACCAGGTTAACTGGAATGAAAATGCTAATAAAAAACGGGTAGCGATCATCAAGCAGTCGGCACCATGGCGTTCGAATGCAAACATTCCATGTTTTGAATCCTCCCATCCTCGTATTTTGCCCACTGGGAATCTACGAGGGACTGCAGCTCCTTTGAGGGGGATAGAGGAATAAGGCAAATTAGTATTGTTATGAGCAATATAACTAGTAATGTCCATAATGCTACATAAAGGTTGGCGCAGTAAATTAAAAACTGACGTCTCCACCTCCCACTCGTGTCCGAATGGAGCAAGAGATCCACCTAGGTTAGGAATGATCAACTAGGTTCCAAACAATTGTGATGTGAATCAATTCCGAAAGTTAAAACTAGTTGGCATGACGGTGCATCGACATCGAAGAAATGCTGGAACCTACCCGTATGATGTGGACTCACGAATCAAAAGTGCATTTGTGGTAGATGGAACAAAAGTCTGCTTTCTTCCACCGGAATAGAGTATGGACCCAATGTAATACCTAATAACTGATGCGTCGACTTTCTATTGATTTACAATTCATTGTTCTAAGAGTTAGCCAACAAGATGAACACGTTAGGTACTGGATTACAACATAAATTGTAAACATACTTAGCTAACACTAGTGTTCGTGTTCGTATAGTCCATCTGGAGTTTTACTGGGGTATGAATGATTTTAAGGCCCTATAATGATTCAGAAGGTGTCAGATGACAAAAGGCCAACCAACTGTCTCCGTGGAAAATGCCGTGTGGTAGTATTGAGGAACAGAATTTGCTTTTAAGTATACTAATTTGTTATCCGATTGCAGTATCCACCAAGGAACTGAAATACAGGTACGAGTTACGCTGCCGCTGTCTTCTCATACAAATGATAGCCTTAAGATAAGAAGCAATTGCGTTCCAACATCCCTACCTTCACTGAGCTGGCTGCACGCATCTGTTGACGTCTGCTGCAAACATGAATAAACTATTCAATTCTTCCTCAGGAAAGCCGTTCTTTGTTTTACCAGTGCTTGATGCGTTCAAATATGCGCAAAGCTCGCCGATGTGGAAACATTTCACCCTCTAACTATCATGATTCACAAAAAGACTTCTTCGATGCGACATGTTCTGCTTAGAGAGCCTACATGGGTATGTTGAAACCAAGACGACGACCGTTGTGGTTAGCTTGCATGATTTTCAGTGAGCGACGGGTCGTCGACTGAACCGTGAGAGCAAAAATATCAGTGGATTTTTCATTTCGTTTCTATATATATAGATTTCTATATCTTTCAGGGGAGTTTCTGACTTCCCTTTCTCATCTGTGATGGGATTTTTCTGTTAAACAAATAAGTCAATGTTTGCCCTCAGCACTCAAGTTAGAGGGGCCTTGGAGCTAGGAGAATCTGCATTTTCTATACTTCGTGATTCATGAATCATGAAACAAATTTATCTGCTGAATTGATGTGCATGGCTTCCAGCGTGAAATCTGCGCAGTAGATTCTAACAATTATCATAGCTTGAATGACTGTCTTTTAATGTATAAGTTAACAAGTTCGCTTTCTCACATTCGGCTCAATGTAGCATGTAACAAATTTTGACGGTTTTTCAGACAGGAAATTCGGGTCATTGGACAACGCTGTCCCCATAGATTTTTCCGCTTTATTTCTGCATCCCTTTTCAACTCTGGTCCTGACACCTCATCTTTTTATCCTCTCACCATTTCTCCTTCTAAAGCTTCCTTTTCTATCTGCCTTTTCTATCTCAATCGCAAAGCCCATGGTATATTGTATAAGTTGCATATTACAGCAAAACAAACCGAACTTCCTTCCCCGTTTAAGGTCAGTCGCATTGTTCATTTCCACGGAAAAATCGTGCCGGGAGGTTTCATTGTTTGTCTGACTCGTCACATTTGAGTTTTTCGTCTTCTTTTGACATGTCTCGTCCGTTTTTCAGAGGGTCATTTTACAGGCTCCTGCCCCCGTGTCTGAAAAGATCAGCGCGCCTGAGAAATTGCGCGTCCGCGCATCTGGCTACTAGGACGGTGACCATATTCGGCCACACTGTCCTTTGGCTACGTAGGGCTGAGTAAACCAAACTCAAATTATGCTTTTTGGTAATACCTGTTCATCTTCGAAAACATGCATGTTACAAAGCACAACAAATCTAGACAGGAAATTTATGACATTCGATTCTGCAATGGACTAAATAAATTTAACCTATCGTTCTGTATTTTTCTTTTCCATTCTAGAAGTGATATCTGCCTGATGGAGTCTTAGATTGCTCATGCAAGTATCAAAGCCATTCCTGAGAGAAAACAGCGAAGAACCAGAGATCGTCAGATTTCACTGAATAGTTGTTTTCGAACTGAATAGAAGTTGATTGTAAATGTTCATACCAGTTCCAGCTCGCTTAAACTAATGTGGAGGGGGCAAAGTGCATTGAACATCAAATGAGTGGCAGATTTATACCTGATGTCGGACTGATTATTGTGTGCTGTCGTAAGTAGCAGAACACTTGACGGACGATAGCAAATGGAGAATAGAAGGCCCCCGTATTTGTAAATTTACCAAAAATGATGTTATTCATAGGTTCTGGAGACAGATAGAAATTTGGTTCCTTATTGCACAACTCAATAGAAGGTCAACGGTTTAACATAGGAAAACAAAACGAAACAGTTCATGAGAAGCTATTTTCATTCGATTCGAAATCACGTTTCAGTTTATTCGGAATTATACAAAGACAAGCTGTGGAATGCATATGTTGATTCCAAAGATGAATCAATATGCAACTAATAAACATACATTGCAGTTGGGACGAATAAATGAGCCTGTCTGAGATGTTATATTTCTGACAGGTGAACGAGCCTTCACAATGTCGCTTTTACATAATGTCGGCTAGGAATGAAAAAAGCAGCAGTTTCTAAGCTCACAAAACACAGCAAATTCGACCGACAACAAAAGTCATCTTTGATGCCTTCAAAACTGACGAATGGAAACCCGTAACTCTTTCGTGATCTATCGGCTCGACGTCAGTGTCATAAGGAAGAACTGTAGATCTTCCGTAAAATACATTACTCGGGCGATAAAACCATGTCCAGTGGAAGAATAAATACACTTTTATTTTCCGATATCGTTCATCACGGAAATATGTGTCAGGAAGTACTAACCGGAGGATACCTGAAGGCATGATATTCCTTCAATGATCAGCTGATAAGGTTGCTGTGAGTGACCTTGAGTCGCAAACCCATTGAGGCAAACGGCTTCTGGTATTGGTTTTGTTTAATTGGAGCCGCTTTTTCTCGTTTTTTTTTCAAGGGACTGTAGTTGTTTCAATGAAATTTTATTCGTTACCACTGAGTAATAACAAGATTTTTCAAGCTAATGAAAATTGTCAGTAATACACCCAGACCGACCGCAAAGTAAGCATCGTTGCCGTGCCCTGTCAGACTTTACTTTCATTGCTAATATAATGAAAATCCTTCATGAATTTTATGACGTTTCCAGAAGAACAGCATTCCGCTTTCTGTATCTGAGGCTGTTTACTGACCCTCATTTATAAAAGCCCCATTGTTTATTGTCGCTGGTATGGAAACCAAGAAGATAAGAAAGAGGAATGAACGAAACCGAATGTATGTGACAGTCGCAACAGAACAACCGATGGGTGCACTTTTACAACAGGATGACGAAAAATGATGCTCGTCTTGTAATCGGTGTGAACGAGACTCAAAGAAGTGTGGGAAATTTTGCAAATGACCGATGCATCTTGCGGTAAATTTGTTTAAAATACCAATTTTTCTTTTGAAGTCACATTATTCCTTTCAGAATGCAAATTCTAATCGTTCCCTTGATGGCCGATAGCAAAACACCGACACAGAGACAGAAACTGTTTAACCCTCTAAACATAAAATCTGAACAGATTATGCTAGCTGGATAACCAGTCAGTCGGTTTCGGACTGTCAGCAAATGCTAGTGATGCACTTGCGCCTCGTTGTCGAAAGAGATACACTGGCAAACAGCAAATCGTTGCGTCGGTTTACCTATACATAGGGTCAGGTCAAATGTAACTTCCGCTATTTTTAACAAAAAATAACGAAACGCACTTTGAGTTACGTTCCCTTTTTTACGCCAGTTAACAAACCATCATGCAGTGGTCTACTTACTACAAAGCTTCATGTGATTTTATTTGGGAATACACAAAACCCAAAACTGATTGTTTCCGGCAGTTTATTTGTCCCAGGACTCTACGTATGCACCACTAACGACTAACTGAACACAACAGTCAACCAATGTCAACACTGATAACTTTCAATTTGATAACTGAAATTCACATCTGAACCCTTCAGATGGAATGGACAGCTATGTAATTGCCCTGGATTCATTAAGATTTGAATTGGAGGAAGTAACTCAGTCATTGTTATTTTCAGTGCAATCAGTTAGTTGCAAAGTAAACCTCACCCATTTCATTGACCGGTTCGCATTAGCTTGCACAATTTTTTCGTTAAATTTATTCAGGATAAATTTCTGGGGTCCCTGTTTTCGGAGAGTCCCCATTAACTTTTCCATTGTTCATTACTACTAATCACATATCTACCCCTTGAAGATTTTGTCAAACGTTACTCGGCTTCATTTGTTGCTCATAAAAATTGCTCAGTAAGGCACTTCATCTTGCATTACGCCCCACCAAATGATTGGGCAGACTAAGTTTTGTGGGTGTGCAATGTAGAAAATTTTCTATTTTTGGAAAATCATGAAAATGAATGATACAAGTTACGGACCGACTTCGATGGTGCTTAAATAAATGGCTGGGCTTATCCCATTACTGCGACAATTTTCAAACTATGCAGTTTCACCATGTCCCTACTCTGAATTAATAAAAATCACAATAGATTATCTTTCGGGCAGCAGTATACTGAAAGAAAACCAGAACATAGACCGTCGTATTGCCGCATGAAACTAAATGCGAGCAAGGCATAGAAGAAAAATGTGAGAAAAAAACAAACTTTGCCTGGGGTTGAAGTTTCAGAAGTTGTGTCGCAGTTATTAAGCGGCGCTGGTATGTCATAATGACCAAAATAACTCTGGCATTACTTCTGGTCGAAAAAAACAGTTCCCTTACTATATTATGCTGCATTGCGATAAAGTGTGATATAATATGCTGTTTCCTTCAATCCATAAGCAATTAAATACGTCATTTGGTACTAGTTGTCTTCCACATGTCGATCTTTTTTGCTATTCTTTCCCGTGAAATAAACCAGCCTAGAATAATTAGTTGATAAATTAATGGTCTGGTTCCTTTGTGACCACTGATACTGTACAGCACACCGACAAACATCGTGCACGGTGGGAAAATATTTTTCGATTGTTATTTCGAAGCAACTGATGCTTTTACTTTTTAGCAAGCAAATTTCAGCAACGAAAATGAAATTATATGACGTCAAAATGTAAACCTAAATGCAACTTCCAACTGCGCGTAGTACTTTTGGGGTGAAACAAACTTGGGTTAGATCTAGCAACTAACGAGAAAATCAGAGAGATGAATGGCCCATGGTTGCGCTCACAACAGCATAGTCCACGAACTCTCAAATCCACACGCTGTAGTTGAGACCCAGTTGCAGTTACTTTCTATTAGCCTGGCTTTGCGAAAATCTAATGACAGTGACAGTTTTCCATCCATGGTAATAAAACTGTTAAAAATAGTGTTTTTTCAGACTCAGATAAACTTGCATCTCTATCTCATGGTGTCAACAAACTGTGAGGACAAACGATGAAATACACTTGTTAAATGATAATCACAGGTCTGTCCAATTAGCTACATGAGTATCACTTTCAGGACTGAAGTATTGACTGAGTAGGTGTCTCCATTCATTGTGGTCCTTTTCGTTCTGGTTATAACAGTTTAACTGAATGGAGACGATGATGATGCCGGTACCAGCATCGTTGGTTATGATAACTTACTTCTAGGTTTTCCTTTGTCCTATATATAGTGGTGAAATTTTTAAGTCTTTATGTCCCTTCACAAATTAATCGTCACATTATTTTTTGCACGAATACTTCTTTTCCCTTTCCCTGGTATCTGTTGCACCATTTAACAGTGTAGAATTAAAACAAAAGGTACTGGCCAATAGTTTGTTTTTTAGATCACCCTTTTTGTTGATTTCCTGGAAGAGTGATCTCGGTATCGCATTAGATTGAGCGAAATCTCAAAAGAGAAAATTAGTTAAATATCGAATAGTAATTTTTATTTCTGATTTAAAAATAAACTCCGAAGCACAACAAATACAATTTCACCGTAAGGAATTGTTGACCAGGTTGAGTCAGTCGTCCAACTACCGCCAGTCCTGTGTCTGTCTACGGCTTTTAACGGATAGCAAAGCTTATCCAACGTATTTTTTGGTTTATGTTATCGTCAAATAAAACTGTTTGTTTCTGGCGACCACAGGATACTGAGTATAAATTCCCAGAAGGGACGTTTGCGCAAACGTGATCGGCTTTGTCATAACTAACTGAGACAACGAATTTTCGTCCAATGGGTGGCCTTCAACAGCCTTTGAATAACTACTGCCACAAAGAGGTTTTCACGTTCTGATCAGTGAGGACCTACAGGTTTGCACGCACAAAGCAGGTCTAACGTAAGTAAGGCTTACTTACGCTTCGTTGCACAAACAATTAGTTTGTGGACGGCTGAGTGAGTAGATGAGTGTTTGTAAAGATTACAGTGTACAATCCTTGAGTACGTGAAATGAATGCTCGGCTGAGATTCCGAAGGCAGCATAGGAGACAAAAGGGTGGTTGGATAATGACGAACAAAGCAAAACCAACATTCGCAACCGTTTATTATCTATTTAGCACTGGGTGCTGCCCGTTCGTAGTTGTAGCCCGTAGGATACCTTTCTCGAAAACCAGCGTGCCCTCATGATCATAGCTGGTGTGACGTGCTCATACGCTTGCCAATTTCCACAGTGCATCTATGAGTGAATCGAATGGACACCCCTACAATTGGGGGACAACGAATACAACGGAAAATGTTGTTGACTTTTTACAATACACGGCACACTTTCGGTTTTCAAAATATCTAAGGAACCCCTCCTTTCGGTTACTTTCATGCCTCATTTTTGAGAGGTTGCAATGTTGTCCTACGAAGGTGTGATATAAACGAGCCAATAGAATGTGAGATTACGAATCACAAAATATTTTTCGTTTATATTTGGCCCATAGCTGAACAGCAACCATTGCTGTTTTTTCACTTGAATTTGACGAGTTTGAATCTTCCCGCCGCTAGCCAAATTCCTCGATTAAAAGCCATCAGTTGGCCGCGAATAATTTCCTACAAATGACGTTCTTCTCACTTCGTTACTAAAAAGACAGAGGGATTAGAGATATGTGTAAATGCATCAGGGGAATGGACCTATCGTCCTGGGGTCTACCTTTTGGTTTTCCCCGAACTACTTGAGAATAATCTGCCAAATGTGCTGTCCACATCGACTGCAGTCCGCATGACTTGAATATAAATGGCCTTCTCACCAATTACAGTTTTGTTTCGGGACAGGAGTAAAAATCCACATGCAATAAATAAAACGCTAGAGAAATAAAGGTACTGAACAGACACAGAACAGATACAGAAAAAACGATACTGTTGGTAAAGTGATCAATAAATTAAGAAAAAATTGCACCATATGTGACTAGCGAAGAGACTGAGGGAGATAATATGGAGTAGTAAATATAGTGATTAAGAAAAAAATGGATATGGAATGAATTGTTTACTTAGGTTTAACTGTGATGAGTCCCCGTCCAAGCTGAAAAATTTTTATTCTCTTCTAGCAAGCCGTTAAGGCAACCACCGGAACAGGATAAATTTGCTTCACTAATTCACAGCTGCAAGGCCTAAAGCAGGAGTATTTGAGGCACACTTTAATGAGGTTCTTTTCATGTCTGTTACAAAGCTGTTCACACAATAGGTGGGTGACAATGGTATTTTCTTTTCAGATTGTTTCTCTTCAGCCAGCTTTTCATTCAGAATCAAGCCTAGCGCAGCAATCCATCAACTGGAAGTTGGCAGTGAGGGGCATCTTTAAGCGGAAAGTCAATTGTACGAAAAGGTTGAAAGTAGAAAGTTTGCTTCTGAAGGCTCTAATTGCTGCACCATATTATAAGTGATTTGTGACAAAATCAAAACTTTATTGGCACATTTACGAACAACAAAAATGTGAGGAGAAGGAACTTTGTCATTCTGTTAAATGAAATTTTATCCAGAGAATTTTGACCCCGTGACCAGAATTTGTTGAATGGTGACTGGGCCTCTTTAGCAAGTACTTCGGAGTACCAACGTTTAAGATCTGTCACGTGGGAAAAACAGAGGTCTAGTTGAATTGCAGACTTATGTAGAAGCAAAACAGAATGCAGAGAAGACCTTTGTATGATATAAGTTATCTCAGTGTAAAAAAATGTATCAGGTGTACGGAGCAATCTAAGCAAGCTCAGTCATGTGAATGTGGGGAGGAAATCAGGGTAACAATGATATCCAGCTCAGATTAGAATTGTGGTGTTCAGCTGAAGGTACTTCGCATTTTTTAATTGTCCGGAAGATCGTCGAATGAGAGGGACCAGATCTTAAGTTGAAGAACATTCAAATAAATGGTTCTTGTTTCACATGAATTATTTGATCATTGAGCTTGTTCTGTTATTGAGGATAAGTGGATGTGTCACTAAAAAGGCCAAAGGTTCGAATCCCATATTCACCGGTTATTTTGGTGGTAGGCAGCAATTCGTTGTAACCCTGCTGGTAATCCACGCCTGATCTGTTGAAACCCAATGTGGTTCGTCGACATTTCAATTTTCAGGGTCACGGTTGCTGATTCCTTCCCATCCCCTTGTAGTGGGCCTTAATGGCGATGGGCCATGCCCCCAACACAAAACTCATGGGTGAAATGTCATAAAAAATATCGTCGTTAGATCTGTTTAAACAGAAAAGCTCTAAGCTGGCTTTGGAAAGTTGTCGGCTTAAATTCAGAGCAAAATGCATTGTGTAACCCGACGGCTTTTATCCCACCAGATTGACCGACTGGTTTATCAGGAAGTGATAAGCCCTCGTACATGGCGGGATTCATGAGTGAGGTACACAACTACTTCACATGACTATTTCTGCTTGGTGAAACTAGTTCAGATTTGATCGAGTCGGTATCCTTGGTTATTTCACCTACTACTAAAATGATGCATCACGTGGTGCTCGCATTCAGGCCACCGACGATAACAGTGGAACCATTATGGAGATGTTTCTTCCGATGTGTTTTGAATTGTCGACGAATGTGCGCCATCAGAAATGACACAAGCATCGAAGAGAAATGATTCTGGGACAAACAGAAAATCGGCCTAGTCACTGAATTGGTTGGATTTGAACATCATAGTACACTCCAACGCCACATGATGTCGTGACCATCCGTCACTGATTTTGGACGGCCACAGCCGTTGCTCATAAAGTTGACCTCCGTGGCGGTGATTTCCGGCTAAACATGTAACTACTCCAAAATCCACTGAGAATGCAGTAGCCAAACCAGAACCAAAAATTTGGGACGAGGATAAGCATTTAGCATACCTTAGCTTTATTGAGGCTCGTTTTGTATCGTCAGAAAGACAGCGTGAAATATTTTGCGAGTCCCCCCTCAAAACATGCATCCAGTAATGATGTTCAAAAGGTTCCTGGCACATTTGTTACTGTTTCCATTATCGACTTGAGTTGCTTCCTACCAAATCATCAACCTGCGTCTGGCATACTTAACAGCAAAGATGATTTTTCATGCAACCGTTGATATGAGTTATTTGGCGAAGAAGCGATTCAGTCATTAGCGGAAGTTCACAATGAACTGGCAGTCGATGTTTAGGTTAGATTGCTCGCACGATAAGGTTTTATTCATCGCTACTATGTCCCTCATTTAGCGACACCTCAAGTTTTAATTCCTTTTAATGCGGAGTTATTTACATGAACGAATAGCTTGAATGCACTAGTTTAAAAATGATAATTGTTGGGGAGAGTCAGTGAAGCATATAAAAAGAATACAACGTCTAATTTGAATTCAATAATCAAATTTACTGTCAAAAGGACGGCCTAGTGATGGGATCCCCACTCGGTCCGCTACTAGCTGACATTTTCATGGCAAAGCTGGAATGTGGACTACTCGAGTCGTCAATACAATCGCTCTACTTATACAAGCGTTATGTGGATGACATCTTATGTGTACTCAACCCCTCGACGAAAACTAAACAACTGTTGAATGTGTTCAACTCGGCTCACGCAAATTTGAAATTCACAACAGAGATGGAGCTGAACAGTGAAATAGCTTTCTTAGATGTATGACTAAGTCGTCGAAAAGACGGCTCAATTCGGCGATCAGTACACAGGAAAGCCACATGGAATGGGCAATACATCAACTTCCACAACTTTGTACCTCTTAATGTGAAGAGGAACTTAATTAGATGTCTGATTGCCGGGACAAAAAGAACATGCACAGAAGATACTCTTGAAGCTGAACTGCAGACGCTCAGAAGAGTATTCACTGAAAATAGTTTACCAATTAGATTAATCGACAAGATGTTGGAGACAGAACAGGAAGTTCCTAGGAGGGCGACGGTGGAGAGAAGGCCAGCATACATATCTCTGCCATTCAAAGGTGTCACGCTAGCAGAGATAGCACGACGAAGACTGACTAGCGCTATCAATAAGACATTCTACGCAGCCAAGCTTCGTATCCTGTTCGAATCCCGCCCCGTAGTATCATTATGGTTGAAGGACAAAGTCCCTGATTCTGCAGCCTCGTTTTGTATCTATGTCTTCACATGTTCCTGTGGGAAAATGTACATCGGCCGCACGACCAGGCGCATCCGTGAGCACCACCCGGCATGGTTAGGCACTGGAACAATTAAGTCAATTAATAGCGCAGTTGTTTCACATTTAGCACAGACTAACCACACCGTGAATGTGACGCAAGCTTTCCGGACCCTGTATAAGGTCAGAGGTCAACAATCCAGGTTGGCAAATTGTCGCCTCTTGAGCTTTGCGGAAGCTGTCGCGATCGGTCCTCACAATACTCCAATGTTCTTGAAAACAATTTGTGGTTGCGCTTCAACTCCCTTGGCCCACCCCCCGTCCCAATACAAACCCTAGACAACAAAACAACACCACAAATCCCTTCCCCACCCATATTTGTATCTGACTAATCCAATCCTTCCTACAGTGAAAAATTTTTTGTCAGAATATATATAGTAATGTAATGGCATGAGTACGAATCACTGAAAACGAGCTTGTTCGCCAAATTGTGTTTTCTCAATGTGCTCAGTGGCAATTTTCAAGGAAAAAGAATATTAGGTAACAAAATATATTTTACCCCAAACACTTTTGATATTGACTTATTGTGTTGCAAATTTCATATACAGATTCTATGAAATATCATTTTTCCAAAAGAGCCACCAAGAGGTCCTGCAGGAATTTTACTCACTTTTTAGGTGGTTATATGACGCGGTTGAAAGGCTAAATGGCATCAATTTGGAATGTTAACCATAAGTCTGTGACAACATTTAGATAATGCTAATAAAGAATGCGGACTGCAACTTTGAATACTGTTATATTGACTTCATGGAAGTGAAAAGAACTTCGATGCTGAGATTCCTTGTGACTATTTTCACATCATCGTAGCTTACTTGAGAAACTGCAATGACGAAAGGAACCTGAGTAAAATGTTTCTGATCAAAATATCACAGAGCCCTCAGGAAGCGTAAAAAATTCATTGAGTCAAAGGAGAATACTTTAATGATTTTCACTGGCTAGAAGTGCTCTAGCTGCATGTTTCGTCGGAGAAATTGTTCGGAAAATTGGCTTCTTCATGCCGAAATTAGGAACCACAGTAGAAAGAATGAAGGGAGGCTTCGCACATCTAACATACCCGAGAAATAAAAATATTATATTATTGTTTCATAAAAGTTTATTGCTCCGAATCACCAAGTACACCAACTAAACAGAGAAGAACTTCCATCCAGCCTTCAAGGTACTGAATCCTGGTTGACTTTAGCCACAGTGAAGTAGATCGCGTTGGAATTGTTCCAAGTCAGCTATTAGTGTTAGTTTGGAAGAACCCGATTAGCTATACGAAGAAAATATAACACACTCTACTTAACAGAAAATGCTTGATCAGTTTTCAGCTCAATCGTTTGGTGAATGAACCCCTGAAACGTAAAATTTGACTAGCAAGCTTCAGTTGCCGACGGCCGTTCTTCGTTAGTTTTCCGAGTGTTTTTTCATGCACTGTCAGCAATCGGCTTGGAACTGAATACCATGGGGCATTATCTTCCGTTAGCCGATGAACAAAAGGAATTAAATGTTTTGTCTTTACCATAAAATTCCGCAAAATTCAGTGGTAAACAAAGATTAAACTCATGCTTCGTCTATTAATCTCCTGCCTTTCGTTAGTTTTCTAGAATTTGATAAAATATGTCAAAATTCTTCACATGCATTGTTCGCCATCATTTGCTTATTTTCACGCCTGCTAGACTGTGTCAGTTACCAGGTGAGTTGTGAAAAAATTACACATAAATTGCCTTGTGACCTTGGTAATCGTCTAAATGATTATCCATGTGACTCCCACCTCCAATCTGAAAAGGTGCTACTTTTTGTACCGTATCATAGCACACCAGGAATAACCGGAACTATCCCACTATTCTTTATTTTATCAGAATCCGTGCAAACTGGACGCGTTTAACTCAGATGAATCCCTCAGTTATCACTTGTTGTTTGTCCTTTAGATGGGCAGTGCTTCTTTTTGACAAAGCAGAAAATCCATTTTTGTTAGTGGTGCGGATCTCTACCAAAACGAATGTCAACATAAGGGAAAAGATATTACGAACACCAGTGAGTAATCAAAAAAGCGAAGCCATTGTGAATGTCCTCATTCTGAAGAAAAACGCACAGAAGTATTAAAGTGAAAGGCACTTGACTTTTTTCTGGAAGACAAAAAGCAAGAAACCGGATTTCAGCTTTTATCCAAATTTGCTTGTTGTTTTTACTTCTTGATTTGTGGTCAAAAAGAGGTTTAAAGACACCATTTCCATCAGAAAGTATACGTCCACAAATAGTCAGAAACAGACAAATTATAAATCAAGACTGTGATTCGTCGGACGGTCTCATAAGTCAGACCAGAAAAACCTTCACAACAAGATCTTGGTCCGCTTTTGCTGTTGTAGTGCATGCCATGTTTCCGACGGTTATTCCTTCCTAACCGATGAGGATCGTTTTACGAATCATCGTTGCCATTCATAATTGGACTCGTCATCCACACAGATTTGCAGCGAAGTATAGGAGAGGTTCGTGACAAAAAGGCAAGAGAACAGCGGGTGCACATGCCTAAAGAATGGAAACAGCCGCCTTGCGTCTTCGTGAATTTTATTCCTTTATCCACATGCGATAATACTTATATCCAGAAACAGACTTTAATGCTGAGTGGAAGGTAAACATTTTACGAAATGCTCGTAATCCCTTGATTTTCTCGAAAAACGTCTTCCTTGACCTGCCAGAAAAGTGCAACTCTTTTAACCAGTATCTGTGCAAAAGACTCCCTTGTGTATATTAAATGGTTTGTAACCTAATATAGAACAACTCGTGAACAACGAAATATATATGACTGAGATTGTTAAATGAAATCAGACGAAATATTTGTATATACCATAGGCATATTTTGGGGAAGTGCGAAAGTGCTTTCCTCCGAGACAGGCAAAAAGTCATGTAAGATGAGCACTTGCCTCTCTCAGATCTTTATTAATGACAAAATTTTCGTTGAAATTCGATGGTCACGAAGTAAGCTGGGCCTATTTTCATCCTTTTTCAACTCGGTAGATCAAATTAATAAAGACAAGCGCATAGACAACCCAACGCAGTATCAAGAGCATCGAGTTTGCGGAAAATGTAATATGGGACGAATCAGATGAAGAACAAAATTTATGCGTGTACAAATTCAGGTCGCTGCGGTGAGATGTAAACGTTTGATTGGTTTTATTTGGGTAGATCCCCTAACGAAAGAAGTCGCATCCAGTTTGCTTTCCCCTACCAGGAGCTGAGTCAATATTAATGAAATGAAGTTGTGGATCGGGTTTCTGTTTGTTTTCAGAGTAAATTTACCGTTTTATTGTGTTCACATCTATTTTGAAATTCATGTTCTAGGAATAGTCCCATTTTGTTGGGGAATTAATGGAAAGCTTTCATCTCTAAATGTTTAGTTTGTTGAATAGATCAGAGTTCAAATCATTCTACTCTGAGGCTATAGTGAAACCAACAAAAAGACTGTACAGCTGTTAGGTCCTTATTAGAAATCACCAATAGAGCATATCCAGAGCAGAATTTAGAAGCGTTCTTCGAGACGATCCATTCTGAGCCTTACGACATTCGTTTACCCGGGGTTGCATTTAGAAATCAGTTGGACGTGCACAGCTCACGGTGGATTACTTCATCGATAAATTTACCCATTCATCACCCTAACTGTTATTCACTTTCTTTCCGTGCCTTTGCGTGGTGCCACTCATACTCCATTTTTATTTTTCTCTAATCTGAGCTCGGTTTTAAAACGACCTCAGACATTCCATGATAATCTCACATTATTTTCTATTTGTTTCGTTTTTACTTTCAAGCCAGTGTTTTAGTTCAAACTAAACTCAGATAAACTGAACACACAAACACTTCAAACGGTGCCTGGCGTTGATTTTGAATTCCCTTTTTATCAAGACTTCTTCGCCTAGATGTTCATCCGCTGATTCTTAACAGCCTCATTTCTTTCAGTAACCGAGAATCACACTTTTCTTTCGTCGACCGATAACAAGGTGTATATAGAATTACAAACTTATCAGCAGAATGTGGAAAAAGCCCTCAATACTCCCAATAATATTCGTCAAATTATCATAACATCAGTTTTACTTTTCTTTTTTCTTTCATCCAAAGCTCTGACTTTTTGATTATTATCGAATCAGATTCAACGCGGTGATTTGTTTTACCATGCAGAACCATGCAGCATTTTGTCTGCGGCTCACCTAGATCACTGGAGACGCGCGCTAAACTTGCTGAGCAAGACCAATGCTTGGAGTACACACCTCTGCATCACAAATTGCGTAAAAGACTAATCTGATGTTCCAAATACCGTACACAGTCCTTCGGCTTGTCGTTTATTGAAATGCATTTTGTTTCCTAAAATCAGTGATGACGAATGTAATTTGCTCTTTTGTTCATCCCAGTGCTTCCGAGTGATTGCACCTCCACCAATTCCTTTTGTAATAAAATTCTTGCGATGTTTCTAATGCTTCAGTTTCTCCACAAGCGTCTTGTGCCTGTCGTACTTTCAAACAGAATATGTCGTGATTTTATGCTGTAAATTAAACGACAGAAATAAATTCTTTAGACTCATACTAATGGTTTCGTAGCTGCTGACACACATCAGGTATGCGCCTCCCGGTACTCTCTGGTCAATTATTCCCATAGTTGTACATTTCGTGGTTTTTGTGGCACCAGAATCTCATTTGCATTTTGAGAATTGTGCTTGGTTGATGAGTCCAGTGGGCAAAAGCAACCAATTCGGCACTTGGTTTATAAGTGCCTTTGCAAAGTTTTAGTGAGAAACCGTGATATGATAAGAGATAGCTCCACGGAACGCGAACAGCGAGTTGCCTCATAAATCTAAAGGCCAAATTTATTAAAATATGGTAACACTTTGTAAACCCCTGGTCTTTATTCCAGGATCGTGCTCAATTTCGGGTATACATTTTATACATTATAGTGAGCAAATTTTTCTCAAAGTAGACAAAACAAGGATCAAATACATCAAAGTAGTCGTAATGTATAGGAACATTTATATATTCCTTGGAGGGGCACCCATATACTGGACAAGGTCGGGAATGGTGAACTTTCGTTTGAGAACCGAAATAAACCTTTCTATACCACCAGTATGGTTTTGCTTTTTTGGTCTTAAACGTTTGATCGTCTTGCTTGAAAAAACTGCCCAGCTGAATTTGCCTTCGAAATATCAGACGGGCCAATGGATTTAATAATTTTTATGGTAGACTTTCTGAAATCTCGTGAGTCGGAGATGCACAAAATAAAATAAAGGGATCAGGACACTTCGTGATCAACGTCGCAAAACCCAGTCACTCTTTACACCAAAGCTCAGGAGAATGGGTACTGGACCGATTCAACTATGACTGCAATGTGTACATAACTCTATACTGTCCTCATTTTGTCTTAGTTCCGATCTCATGTAAAGAACCAAGCTTGATCTCGTTGAACAATGGTTTTTTGTTTCTCGGGTTTAGCTTCATTCCTTCAATCAAATCATTTTCAGCGTCCAGCCACACAGTCCCTCGTACCTGGAATGAATTATCACAGGCACTGAAATGTTTACACTGACCTAAAATAACGCATGCGGTCAACACAGAAACAGTGCCACACATTACGTAAAGTAAAACAAAAATGAGAAAATGAGCGATAAGACTCTTTCATACTTTTCTCTTTCTTGTCCCGATCTCTTTTTGATGGGTCTACGTGTTAGATAACAAGTTCAATTGACACTCGTGTAGCGAACTTTCGTTCCTAGACGTGTCCGAGATTCTAGTTAACCAACAGAATTCTTCATCATGTTTGCCGTAAGAATTATGACAGGAAAAGCCAAAAGGCGAAATGCCGAAGCTAGCTTCTTTGTTCCTAACAACTAATTTTCATCGCGGGTCTATTTCTTTTTATCCAGGCTATAGGACGGGAAGAGGGGCAGTGAACAGAGATAAGCAAACACGAAGAGACTGCCTAGGACAAAGGCCGGTTAAAATCACTTAAATTATACGAATAATCTCATTGCTGTTTATTTTGTTTTCCCATCGAACTTCAGGAAACCACTGAGCAACCTTAAAAGAGACAAATCAGGTCTGTCTGTTACTACGAGCGAAGTTTTATAGCTATCGCACTAGTCTTGTTAGAAATTATGGCCAAATTTATGCTGATAATGGGCAGGCTAGTTAAATGGGCAATTTTCTTCAGCTCATTTCATCGCACACCTGAGTGTTTCATTACCCGGAGATGCTTATTCGGTCGGTGCCTTTGCTGAGATTACATTCACAGAAACGTTACAGTGAGTTTATCTAATTTCTCAGAGAAATTTCCAAGCCATTTTGTTTCTCGCATATTTCCTGTGCGTCTTTATTGCACGAATCATGAGCTTAAATAAGTAATTAAATAAAATTTAAAAGAAATTTTCCTCACCAACTAAGATGTTCGATTAAGGCATCCACGTAGTTTTCCATCACTTTACGTTTCAACAAACAGTAACGCCGCCAATAGAAAGTATAGTGCGGCCACATCAGGTGTGTGCCATGAGAAAGTTGATCATCAAATTGTTTTATATTAAAACGAAACCTAATAAATTTGCCAGCGCATAGTTTTTTAACAACAGCATCGTTTAGAAATCATTCGAAATCACATTATGAAGTTCCAAGTGGTCAAACCTTAAGGCCCAAAACAATGGGATGGGCGTCCATGAGCAGTTTTGAACGGACACGATAGCAAAGGATCTCCATCACTTAAATCAGTTTCAGATCTTCCCAGATAACAAATGAACTCAATTGGAAGTGATCATTACCGGCAAAGGGAATCTAAGTGAAAAACTAGTCTGCATTCTATTTTATTGCTCTGGATGGTATATCAATCGCAATCTTTGATTCTTTTATGCACTGAAAGTAAGTGTGTTATTTCGGGACAAAGTTTCAAGTTGATAGTCAGTCTCCTAAAGGATAAGGAACCGACGACTGAAGCCGTGGAGATTCACATCCAAACTCTGCCGACGTGAACACTCGGTAAAGAGATCCCATCAAAACCATGGTAATTTTAATTTTGGTTTGCAGTAACATCTAAATAGGCAAACGCTGATCGAAAAGAATTCCGTCTGCAGTCAAATAGAGCAACATGAGTTAGACAGTAAGAAGGAGAACACGAATGTCCAGTGGAACAGCTGTTTATCTTTGACAAACTACCAAGTATTTTCAGTAATTATTTAACCTCCTCATTTTCCACTAGACTAAGAGAAGGTACCAGACGGTGATGTGTTTAGGGAAGCATGGTCTGCTCAAATAATAACCAATAATTTAGAGATGAAGGGTGGAGGTAACGGTGGGTTCCTGTGTTTCTAACCACATGATAGTTCACGTCATGCATGGACCAATCATTTACGGAAGCTACTGCTTCTTTTTTCTCGTGGAACAAAGTACTTATTTTTTATCAGCTTCTCACGTTGTCTCCTTTTTGACCAAGAATTGTCCAAAAACATTCTCACGGTTTTACTTCTGAGTTTGTGCCCCTGGTAGTATTGTACACCGCATAATTGTGAGGATGACTTGCTTCTGTGTTGTTTTTTGTTGTCACTGCTATTTCTACCGCTGTCGGCGCATTTGTTGTTGCTAATATCTTTCCCGTTGAGTTGCGGCTGCTGTTGTGAAGCCCCTACCATCAAAGTTTTGGATATTATATCGCGGGATGTAATCAGATATAAGGCGAAAATTGGTTGTGATTAAATCAGCTGAAAAAGAGGAAAACGCAAAACCCAGTTGGTCTCAGTCTTTGATACCTTGGTTAAGTAAATCGCTTATGAATGCATGGACAAAATTTCCTTGGAAGAACAATAACGCTTTTGCGGTTATCACCGGGGACATTTTTCCACCCATCTGAATGCGGATGGGACTACCGTCAACAAAGTGAAAACTTGCAAACCTTGAGTTTTCTTCATAAAGTTTAACCTTGCCTAACTGATGGAAATCCTGCTACGAAGCACTTTGCAACTCACCTGGATTTACCGTTTATGAACGTCCAACCAATTCCAGCGAAGTTCCAGTAGCAACAATTTTGATCGCGTCTAACACTAGCCACGAGATGTAAACGTGAGATCAGAATTTCTGTTCGATCTCTAGGAAGTATGCCCTGACAGAGCAATTGATGGAAATTTCTAGCACGTTTACTTTCGCTTCTGCGGCAGGTGATGGTTACCGGTATCCTGGTTTCTGCATTTTTCCGGTTCTTAAAGTTTTTCCGGTATCATCTAACTCTCTACTAACTAATTTAGCTAGCATTTATCATATGATCATGCATCTTGTAGCGAAAATTCACCACTGCATTTTGCCAATTCTTTGGTTTATCCAGAACATCCAATCAACGGACAATGTAAAAAAAGTCGTTTGATGTCAATCGCTCTCCTGTGGGTCAGGAGACAGTCGAATTCAATAATGGATGTCCCTTTCACACAAAACTTCTAACCTTAACTCAGTGCACTGATAATCAATAGAAGTCTCTAAACCACCTGGCAAGTGTTTACCTCAAAGTTTGGACAGCCTTCGCTGTTTGTCTTAAAGTCGCTGGAATACCTCATTCGAAAAGAACACTTGGCAGTAAGTCCTATTCTTACAATGAATCCAAAAATTTCATTTGAATGCTGCGTTCTGATAGTACTAAGAATGTTACTACTGGTAGTGCTAAGGAGTACTGATGTGAACGGAGACATTTGTAAATCGGTTCAAAAATTTAATGAGGAAATGAAGCACTTGAGTTGATTCGCCTACGGAAAAGCTTCCTGACTGGCACATCTTGGATGAAGTATCAGATATGTCAAACCGGCGCTCTCACCTTCGAGATAAAGTCAAATTTTACTTGGCTGTTCAGACTTTATAATAACAAAAAGCTTTGCGAAAGAAATTACGATTATATCTGGTCAGCTAAAGGGGCTAAAAGTATGGGCACGGTCTAAAATCTCACATGATCCGAAAATCTTTCCGGTGGGCTCCCTGTCAGATACTAACCACATCGAAGCACCCGATATGCTGAAACTTCTCTTAGGGAGATGGAGGCAAGTGTCGGACGACCAAAAACATCTGTTTCACTAAATAACCACAATTATCCATTTATATAATCCCCGAAGATCGCCGTCCTCTTTCTAGCGCTATTATATGCTGTGGATTTCATCGCCATATTCTATTGGAAGTAATAAAAATACTGCTCAGCCTCGCACAACACATTATTATTGGACTAATGTTTCCGCACTTCACGAAACCTTGCTTTGAGCGCCAACTACACAGAAACTAATAGGAATCTCTGGAAATTCACACTTAACTCATGGTTACTAGATACAAAATTTTTGCCGTACAAAGACAGCATCATACATAGAGGGCCCGGCACAAAACTGACCAAACATTCAATGACACTTAGGAGATTTCATATTCGACACTCACATAACGAGTAAAAGCAATTTTTGCACATTACTAGGACAGGGCTTTGGTAAACAGCTTGTTCAAAATTACTACCCAGCTCAATGGAAGATTGCGAAATAGTGAAATACAAACATAAACGGTCAATTGGATAAAAACATCAAGGTTTCAGCAATAACAAGTATATTGTTAGGTGATTGGCAATACTCCATGCTGCAAAAATGCCTCCACAGATCATTCTGTCAGGTACTTTGGCCGTTCTGCAATATTCTGTTCAGCCTTTCGGCTTCCCCATAGCACTGACACTGGTAGATTCAACTGTCAGCTATTCTGATTAACCCAAATTGTTTGGCCTCTAGCCTACACATGAGGCAGTTTCACCTGAACAGGCACATCACGAAAATCAACACCTTAGCGATTAGATCAAACTGCACACCCTGATTCTAATTTTTACTGTGTATTCGATCACGGTATTGGAGGGATCTACCTGAGTTTTCTTTAAAATAACAAGGATTCGGTTTCATGCGGCTTCAAGTTTGTTGCGGTATCACACAAATCCCAAAGATCTGGTTACCCCATGGGCGGTTTCAATCTCTACTAATCAAGCTCTTTTGGAAATAAATTGGACTAACTGGACAAGAAGAAAACACTGTTTATTAAATGAGTTGCGTTATTTAGTTTACGGCAGAACATAATTTCCAAAACTAATCGTATTCAACGATAGATTACTAAAAGTTCCTGTGATAGACTAGTACAAGCCTCGAACCGCGAATAATTATGTTTAAGTGTAAAGACAAATATCACTGGAATAATTCCGGAAATATGTGTTCGGGCAAATGCCTTTCGGCAATTCCCAAAAAATATGAATTTACACCCTTGGAGGATTAAGTACAACAAAATGACGCTACAAAGTAATCCATCTATGCTGCAAATTCTCATCTAAATCTAGTGGTAATGTCGTGGCAGTATTCGGCACATGAAAAATCTAGCACGGAAAAGTGTGCGGCTTCTTCAGTATCACTATAAAGGACTATTTATTCAGTTGTTGCTAACTGTAACATGAATGAAAAAATTACATAATCATATATTCACCGGCTCATACAGCTGAAACTTGTAGAATGTGGAGAGCTGTTGAGATCTTCTTCGTTGATAGCTTACTGAATTCCCAAGCAAGTATAACAAAAAACTGTAGCTCCAGCGAAGCATCGAAAACTTAACTAATCTGGTAGTTCATCGTTTGAAGTAGAGGTGAAATCAGCCACGCCTGAAGCACTAATGCTTCAAATTGTCACATGTTTGCGAATATAGCTGACCGTTGGAACGACAGTCAGCTAATGGGACAATACAAAACCAATAAGCTGGTTAATGAAAACCAATGAACGAAACAGTGGCCAGAGTGTTTTCGAAATAAACATATGGATGAACGTCACAGGTGCTGGATATGATGTTCATTCACTTCCGATTATACCGTCAGAATAATAATCACAAAACTAACTGGCAACCAAGTGAATATGAAGAAAAATTATAAGAACGAATGTTTCTTGGTCTATAAGTTTCTCCTTTAAAATTTCTTTTTTAATGGCTGATTATGGATAAGACACCGTTTTTTGAGTCAGTTTATTTTCCGGCTTGTGAAATTTCCTATTTACTAGGTAGACCCATACAAAAATTACGGATATTGTACTCCATGATCAATTCACAAGTTCCTGAGTGTTTCATCCACTACTAATGTATCTTCCATTAAATAACTTCAAATCTTCAAAACAGTAAAATTTCAGCTCACTGTTAGTGATCCAGGCTAGTAGTTTTGGCTCACAGGAAGGCGGTGGGAAACGCGATGCGCAGACAAAAATTCACACTTGAAGACAAACGGAAAGCCAAGAAGTCTAATGGACTTGTAAAGACATTTTATCGCATCTGATATCATCTCTCCAAATCAGCGATAAATCTCCATGATGGAGAAAACTGTTCTGAGTGCTAAATTAAGTGAAAAAGACTTCAAACGGACTATTCATTCTCTCTATTTGTCCTAAGGACAAGGGGGATATTCAAATGCATACTGACTGGCTTGGATACTAGCAAGTCTGGAAGAAAAAGTCATCGAATTCGGCGGTGTTAGTTCCCTGTAAAAGGCTGACTGGCTGGGTGGAAATCAGTTAGTGCATTCGGTGATTGCAGATCCTATAGAAGAAAGAAAGCTCTTTCAGGCTTATGCATAAATGATTTGTTAACCTTATAGAATCTATCTGGATATCTGAGAGCAAGTACTTTCAGATCTGCTTCTATTTGTTGCTGGTCGAAAACAAGTGAATACAAAACGCAATGTAGGTCTATCTTTGATGATCCCCGGTAGGTATGATCAATTTCTGTAACTGCGTGTGGAGTCAGAAAGCTACTTTGATCCCAGCGGCCAAACATTCACGTGACCGAATTATCGACCGCTGATCATATCGCCCCTCTCCTTTCAGAAACATCTGGTAACTTTCCCGTGGCAACTGAATGGCTGATGGGGATCCTTACCGCTAGTCTATGAGAAAAAATCACATCCAGTACGTAGTGACTGGTCAGAAATTATTCAGCTATTCTTGGGTTTGTGTCATGGCTCAAAAGTCGTACTATGGTTAATTATGCCAGATATATCCGAACAGCACAAGTTTCGGTCCTATTTGTGGATTATTGGAACTTGTCTACAGGGATACCATGTGTAAGCCAACAGTGAGCTTTCTTCCGTGACTTCTGTCAATTGCCCGAGACAATCAAATTCACCCAAGTGTTGGACACCTTTAAATCGAAGGAACTTCAGAATAATAATAGGATCGTTCATTTTATCGGCATTGTTGTGATCGTAATACTACCACTTGGATTAAAACAGATAGAAAATTTTCCTTCCCTCAAGCTTGATTTACTTTGGTTACTGATGAGAAAGATTGTTATGATAGACTCTGACCAATTCTTGCTGCAAACAAAAGTACCAAGGGCACAATCAAGGTTACTTTCGAGTGTTTTGGGAACAGCAGTCCATAATGTCTTTGTTAAAACTACGTGAAAATCTAGCAGCTGTATACGACGAAGGTTAGGTCTTAGTCATTACCTGATACTTCCGGAACATCATCATCATCACCATCACCAAGATTGCCATCATCCTTCAAAACAGTTAAGCTTTTTTGCTCTCATTACAGTACTTCGGACATATGTCAGAACCACTTCACTGGCCTTTTGGAATCTCGTTCACATAAGCT
Source organism: Fasciolopsis buskii (assembly GCA_008360955.1). NCBI lineage: Eukaryota > Metazoa > Platyhelminthes > Trematoda > Plagiorchiida > Fasciolidae > Fasciolopsis > Fasciolopsis buskii. The sequence goes on along the minus strand of LUCM01000776.1, from coordinate 317,531 downwards.
TGAAAAGTGTGCCATCTAACATGGGTGCAATTCCCCTCGTGCACGAAACGTTGCACTGACTCTCTACACGTTGCCTGACGGTTACGAGCAGACGTACTTTTACCAGTAACTGTTAAAAAGTGACATGTTCCTAAACAATCCCAATTATTTTTAACATATCCAAAGAACTTTGGTCTAACTAAGAGATAAAAAGAGATAAAATTGGGTTAGCCATTGGGAAGTAATGAATCTGTCAAGTGAAAGCCAATGATTTGTTCATGTGAATATACGACAATCACTTGCGAATAAGAAACAACTAGGAGAATTACACTGATCGCCACGTCTAATTGGAGCCTCCAAAGATTCAGTCGATTGGAAATTAGATCTTCAGAGTACTAAACCTAAAACTCCCCGGTTATTGTACTACCATTTTTAATCTCTTTACTTCGCCTAATGATGCAACGGAAATTTACGTCGTCTTCGTGGAGGTAGCTGCGGCCGGTTGTAGTCCGCCGAATGCGAAACTGACCAACAACGGAAAGGCTTCAACTCAGCCATTCATGTCTAAAAGTCGAAATGTCGACAGCCTGAATGCATTTTTTTTAATTTTCTCCCATGAGCAGAACACAGGCCTCTTGAATATACCTTTCTTTTACAATGCAGGCCAGCCACCTAATCTTATTCTTAAATTACTAGTAGCATGTTGCACAGGTAGACAATTTAACCAATGGCACGTGCATAGCATTTTCCAGCAAGTGTAATTCAGTCTCATTATCCAGCCTATGCAGAGAAAAAATCAGTGGCTGTTGATAATCACTATCGAAATGAATTACTTTTTGTTGGATTTCTTATCACTCGCTGTCCTACAAAAACTGGAAAGAATTGTCTGATAGAGGAATAGACACCTCATGTTTGACGACGATCAATAAGTCTGGAATTGATTAGGTGCTTCCTGAGAAACTGCGAATCCTTATCACTACAACTAGCATCATGTAACAGCGTAAAGAAAGAAACATTTCAGTTTGTGTTCCTGATACTCAACGAGAAATGATGAGGTTTTTAGATAATAATCCTTGTGCTTCGGTGTTGTTAACACCCAGTCCGCAGCAAAACTTGAAAGTTATTCGATATTCCATTTATGTACTCCAACCTTGACGGATTACGAAGCTGCGAGGGAGAACAACATAAGTTGTAATCAAAACAATCTGGAACGTGGATTTTAAGAAATTCGATATCGACAAACCTCGGCAATCGATGAGCTTTCCATTGTCTATCAGTATTTTTTTGGCAATTCTGATTTAGCGCCCAGCAACCCAATTACGAAATCCAAGAAATCTTAGAATTTTGACGTTAAGGTGCACTCTTTAGGTAGTTGGTTGAACCGTCGGGTCAAAACATGAAGCATTTTGGATTAATTCAAGATTCCAGATTAATCTGCTGCCAAGCATGCTTTCGTGCGACCAACGTCAGTTGGGGAGAAAACTACTCTAATCAAGAAAACAATTTTACTAAGTTCCGGTGAGGTGCGACTTAGGTCATATTTCAGAGAAATATTCATTTCCTATACGATCAATTTTCCAAGGTTTCAAATAATGTTTCCGCCCTCACAAAGAAAAATTTTCTCTAATTCGTAGCGGATTCTATTGTGATCAGCTGTAAAGGATTTTCCCATTTCTGCAACCAGAGTGAACAACCTGGTCGGTTATAAGAAGACAGGACAAATTGTTTGAATAACTTTCTGCTTGAAATATCCCTCTTCCTATGAATTAATCAACAAAATTAAACGCTATCTTCCACTGACGCAGAAAATAATTATATTCCGTGCATTATCGTGTGATTAATCCAAGCTCCCTAACCGCTCGCACTTGAAATAGAACAAAGGTTTCTACTCTCTATCTGGAAAAGGATGCATGATATGTTGATCCTAATCTACCTAAGGATTACTGGAAGAATTCTACCGTAAAATTTTAAAAGATACTAGTAGCTTTATGTTCCCCTTTGAATAAGATTAATTTCATGGCTAAAATCATGAGCTCAACATAGTTTATTTGTTTTATGTTATGCAAATATCGGCCTTTTCATTTTAAATGCTCGATATGGTCAAACACAGAAAATGTGAATTCAGCAAGATACTTTGCCAGCTCACAATCTCTCACCTTGTGGTACCCAAAGATTTGTAGCAATCCCAACTCGTTGCTACATCGTCATGTTAAAAACGTGAGCAATTAAGGTGATACGCTCGAGTGACTTTTGGCTCAAAATCATCTTTGGTGTAAATCGTGATCCTTCCAAAGCGGAATTGATAATGTTCAAGATTACCCATGACTACTGGACCCCTGTTGACGTGAAATATCCCAGTCATTATATATTTACCTTCAGCCTGCAAATATGCATAATCGTGGTAGAAAATTCGATGAAATAAGTGGCTCTGTTTGAAAAAGGACCTTGCTGACATTCACGAACATAAAGTAGGATAAGTCCTAGAGTCTTTCCGAACATGTTCATGAAATTCTTATAAAACATCAAGACTTCATTTTTATGGGTCAGACGAGTTTGTCTTGACAACCAAAGACAACCGTGCTTAGGTGGTCTCATTATATTCTACAAAGGGATGTAATAAGAGAATTTCCTAAATAACTTAACGGTATTTCTTAATTAATAAGCTGTAGAGCCTTCATAGTATAAGCAAGGGAAACTTTTTTATACATCACATCCGCCCTTTGGTCAGTAGTGTTCTTCAGAAAGATAGCACAAACCCAATTTTCAATTTCCCTTGCTGTCGTTTATAAATAAAGGACTAAAATGCCTTTCTAAGTTACACGGTTAATTTCGCGATTTCTGCCATTATTCTGGGGTGAGTAACTGCCCTTCGATTAATCGGCGGAAAACCTTCCCCAAACCGTCATTGTTACTCGGAAATGATCGCAACATTCAAACTGGACCCTAATGCTAAATCCAACAAAGTTTTAGCACAGCGGCAACCGCACGCAACAGTACCCGGTCTCAGGGCAGAGCTGCATGCTACTGGGCCCGTCCCTGGGTTGCGGATAGGGGAACGGCCGTTATCCAGGTGGTTAACCGCAAATAATGTAGGCTCAAGCCCACCAAATAAGTGACCGCGGGCAAGCAGTTGCAGTGTCAAGGGTGTGGTGGATTTTCGATTGGCAGGCGATCTTAAAAATACCACAGGAGCCCGCTGGTGGCGTTGCCACATGACGAGAGTGGCCCGTCAACCAAATAAGGCCATTGCCCTATGTCGTGTACCACTGGTCTGGCTAGGTTTTTCAGAAGAGACGTATCAACCGATCAGCTGGCCACCGGCTTGTCTGGAATGATCTGCCTTGCAGAAAGCGCTTGACTTCCTCAAAGGCTGGAGGTGCATCCTCAAATAAAAAAGCCTGATCTGGACTGGACTACCGAGTAGTTGCAACAGCCCACAATGCATGCATCCATGAATACGACTGATCTACACAAGAACGTTGTAAAAGTGACATTCGACTGTACACAACTGTTTGTTCCTCCACCATTTCGTGTTATTCCTCCTCTTCACACCCTGTTTTCTTACATTCTTCGGGGACTGCAGCCGGCCTTGCTAATAGTAGTTTCACTGGAATTAATCCTGTCCTTGTTCTCTCGCTTTCTCCCTCAAGTGGCATCCAAATCTCGCCGAACCTGCTTCCGCCGGATTATCCACTTCTTCATCCTAGAAGCCCCTTCAACTGAGCCACATTCAGTATGCCAACACTGATGCGTGTAGGTCTACAGGTGTGTTTACCCCGTGCATTGGATACCCTAGCCATTAATGTGTTGTGTCCAAGACTCAAGCTCCATTATCTGACTGGCAATTCCATTTAGTCCTTCTGTGAAGCTTTATCTGCATCTTTCCGGTGACGTTGAGGCTGCGGTTTCTGGTTTTGCTGGTTTTGGTGTGGCTCTCAGCTAGAGGGCTAAGGCTGCACCACTTGACCGGATCCCAGTCGACATCCGGTTATGCACAGTGAAATTTAGAGGTTCATGGAGAGTAAATAGCCATCGCACTAATAGACTCAACTTGTTTGTTGTCTTAACGTACGCTCTCGGATGCATTGAAGGACACTTTCTATCAAGAGCTGCCCAATCTGTTGCGCACAGCAAGGCGGGGGGACATCATGATTTTAGCAGGAGACATGAATGCTAGTGAAGTTCGGCTGTCCTCGAATGAGGCACATCTAGGAGGCTCTTTTGGTCTCGAATACTCTAGTTTTAAAAATGGGGAACGGTTGCTGGCCTTGTGTTCAGAGCATTTGTAATTCCTCGCCAATACGAGCTTCAGAATTTCCAACGCCCGGTAACCTACTTGGCGTCCACTCTACTTGAGTCAGCGGTGCGCCCAAATCAACCACGTCGCTTTTAGCTACACATGGTGGAGCTGCCCACAAGAGTGCCGGTCTCACTGGAGCATACCTCTTGACTCTGACCAAGCATTAGTGTGCATCAAGCTGCCCATGTGATTTGGTAAGCACTCAAAATACATGGTCCATGGTCGGTTAAATTCCCACAAGCTATTTGATCCATCTCGCCTCCCAACCTTCCGAATCGCACTGTCTGAAATGCTAGGATTGTCCCACCTCAAAACACTAATGAGCACTCGTCGCTCATCGAGAATGCCTTCAATTCTGCTAGCTTAGCAAGTTGTGTCCTAACCCGTCGCGTTGTGACACCCTGGATTTCTTCTGATTCTTTGCGCCTTCTTGACGCACTCCAGTATATCTCGGCTGGGAGCGAGTATAATAAAGCATGGCTCGTAACGAGGCGTGATCTCATTGTAAGCTTGCGTTAAGATCGCGAGATCTGGTGGTCTTAACGAGCTGTGGAGATGGAACACGCTACCACTAAGGGAAATTCTCCCAAAATGTTTTACCTCATCCGGGCCACCTGTGGAAAAGCACTGAGTGTGATCAAACCAATCTGTGAAGCTGAAGTTTTGCCTATCCACAACCTGTAGCGACATCTTGCACGCTGGGCGAGACTCAGGCCCAATTTCTCTGGTTCTCAGCATCACTGCCTCCCCCAGCCACTCCGGAAAGCGTCTGGTGGCCTATTACAACAGATCCACTAATTGAAGCGGAGACCATAAGAGAAATCCAAGCCTTTGGAAATCATTAAGTACCGGACTCCGATGGGTTTTCCCCAGCTCTGTTTAAATATGGAGGAATGGCACTGGCAACAAAACTTCAAGTTTTATTCTCCAAGGTCTGGTATTCCGAGGAAGTCCTCTCCTCAAGGGGGAAGTTGATAGTTGTCCCCATCTTCAAAAAGGACTTGCGCAGTGACTGCACTGACCATTAGGGATATTAGCCTAATCCCAATGGCGTCAAAGCTGCATGCATCCGTCATTATTCTCAGGTTGTACAACAGGCGTGAAAGGCAAACTCGTGAGGAAGAGGCTGAGTTTCCCACTGGTAGTGGATGCGTCGATTAAATATTTACTCCCCAATAGGCGTCACAGCACCTTCCTGCTTTTCAAAGGCCAACGATGATCATGTTCCTGAACATTCGTGAAGTCTTACTGTCTGCTGATATATCTGCACGATGACACAGCTGAGAACTGGAGTGCATGAAAATTATGTGTTGGTCCTCAAAGAGTTGTACCGCCGTAAGCCAGGTTTGGCTAGGGTTTATGACCAGCTTTCGCCACCCTTCGTTGTCTCCAGCGGAGTACGACAGGGATGCCGTATACCCCTATTTCTTTTCAACTTTGTCATAGAGAATTTCCCACTAAACTCTTTATCTGGTCTTCTAGATTGTAGTAAGTCACCTCCCACGGAAGAGTTTTGACTTAGAGTACGCCGGTGATATCGCTTTGCTGAATGTCGATCCACGGCCAGTTCAACGTGTGTTAGATCGCTTGGTGATTGAGGTCTCCAGGTACGCTATATGGTTTACATCTTCAAAATGCAAGGTGCTTCTTCAAGACCGACTGGAGCCTGTGCCTGAGTTCATCCTTTGTGGTGATCGGTTAGGCGTAGTCAATAGCTTCAACTGCCTTGGAAGGCTGATCACACCTGACAGAGGTGTTGGGGAGGTCAAATTATGAATTAGGAAAGGCAGGGCAGCGACATTTGTGGCGTCCCCATGACTTCAGACTTCCCTCCAGGGAAGGGTGTACAATGCTGCAGTAGATATTGTCCTACTTTACGGTCGCAACAATTGGCCTATCCGTCTTGATGACACCCAGTGACTTTTTGTTTTCAACCACCGGTATCTCCGAAGCATTGCTCGTATCTGGTGGGAACGTCGTGCGCTGGGTGCAGGCAGCCGTCCTTTGACTGCGGTAATCGCTCTTTGTCGCCTCACTGGATTGGCCACTTATTGCATATGCCTCCTCATCGTCTACGATGTCATGCTCCTTTGCACGTGCTGGTCAAGGATGGAAGAAGCGAAGTGGCGGTTAGACTATGACTTGGGGTAGAGGTATACAGAAGATAACTTCGGATTTGGCTTCATTTGGTGCTTGGCCAATCTTTGATTGGGGCATAAGAGATAAAGGTTGTTGCTGAATGGAGTAGCGGAGAGATATGTCTCAGAAAGGAAGTCAGTAACGAGAATGCCGTACTGCCTGCTTGTAGAATTTGTTCACCTTAGAAATAATTTAAAAACAACAAAAAATCACAAATTGCACGATGAAAACAAAAACGACCACTGTTATGCTTTACCATTTCCAATCCTAAAACTTACTTGCCAACCTTATGCGAAGTTTTGTTTGCACGTTAGTTTTGGCAACATATTTAGTCTCACGACGGCGTTTAGTATAAATATATACATGAGAGAGGTAATAAGATGAGGTTGTTTCACATAACTGAGGATTAAAAGAATGCCGAAAGTATGATTACTAACGTGAACAACAAGGAAGGAAAAGCTTATCAAACAGCCGAGGTGACAGCCAACGTGATACCAAATAAATAAAAATATTGATGAACATAGATGCATAAATATATACATATAATCCAGAACAGCAGCGAAACCGAAGTAAAAAGGGGGTACAAGAAGGATGAAAACCGAAGAGTAAATAAAACAAAAAGGAATGCGACCCGCAGACGACAGAAAAGAGTTGGCCAGAGAAAAACTAAAAAGGAGGAAGGTAAATGAAACCAGGTGTTTGGAAAGAGAGCACCGGGTACGCATATCTGACGAGCGACAATAACCGCCAAACCGGTCGTATCGTGTGCTCCCGGGCAAATTTTGTTCACGCATCCAGATAATACTTGCTGCTGCATAAATATATATATATATGTGCATGTGTAAAAAATCTGGGGCATCGTGCCCTCGTTCCTTAGGTTGGCTCAGCCCAACTGACAAACAATTATCAACCAATCACAGTTGTCCATCTTCGCTCCACTCTACAACCAACACCTTGCATACACACNCATCCAGATACTACTTGCTGCTTCTATATATGTATACATATGTATATTCTGCAAAATTCTGCCCTCGTTCCTAACGTTCGCTCAGCCCAACTGACAAACAATTATCAACGAATCACAGTTGTCGTTCTTCTGTCCACTCTTCGATCAACAGCTTCCATGCACACTCGTCATGCTACATGCACATTCGATTCTGATGAGACAGACATATCAATTCGGATTGTACAAGTATGTGGATGTTTGGACAAGAGAGCACCGGGTACGCATACCTGACGAGCGACAATAACCGCCAAACCGGTCGTATCGTGTGCTCCCGGGCAAATTTTGTTCACACATCCAGATACTACTTGCTGCTTCTATATATGTATACATATGTATATTCTGCAAAATTCTGCCCTCGTTCCTAACGTTCGCTCAGCCCAACTGACAAACAATTATCAACGAATCACAGTTGTCGTTCTTCTGTCCACTCTTCGATCAACAGCTTCCATGCACACTCGTCATGCTACATGCACATTCGATTCTGATGAGACAGACATATCAATTCGGATTGTACAAGTATGTGGATGTTTGGACAAGAGAGCACCGGGTACGCATACCTGACGAGCGACAATAACCGCCAAACCGGTCGTATCGTGTGCTCCCGGGCAAATTTTGTTCACACATCCAGATACTACTTGCTGCTTCTATATATGTATACATATGTATATTCTGCAAAATTCTGCCCTCGTTCCTAACGTTCGCTCAGCCCAACTGACAAACAATTATCAACGAATCACAGTTGTCGTTCTTCTGTCCACTCTTCGATCAACAGCTTCCATGCACACTCGTCATGCTACATGCACATTCGATTCTGATGAGACAGACATATCAATTCGGATTGTACAAGTATGTGGATGTTTGGACAAGAGAGCACCGGGTACGCATACCTGACGAGCGACAATAACCGCCAAACCGGTCGTATCGTGTGCTCCCGGGCAAATTTTGTTCACACATCCAGATACTACTTGCTGCTTCTATATATGTATACATATGTATATTCTGCAAAATTCTGCCCTCGTTTCTAACGTTCGCTCAGCCCAACTGGCAAACAATTATCAACGAATCACAGTTGTCGTTCTTCTGTCCACTCTTCGATCAACAGCTTCCATGCACACTCGTCATGCTACATGCACATTCGATTCTGATGAGACAGACATATCAATTCGGATTGTACAAGTATGTGGATGTTTGGACAAGAGAGCACCGGGTACGCATACCTGACGAGCGACAATAACCGCCAAACCGGTCGTATCGTGTGCTCCCGGGCAAATTTTGTTCACACATCCAGATACTACTTGCTGCTTCTATATATGTATACATATGTATATTCTGCAAAATTCTGCCCTCGTTCCTAACGTTCGCTCAGCCCAACTGACAAACAATTATCAACGAATCACAGTTGTCGTTCTTCTGTCCACTCTTCGATCAACAGCTTCCATGCACACTCGTCATGCTACATGCACATTCGATTCTGATGAGACAGACATATCAATTCGGATTGTACAAGTATGTGGATGTTTGGACAAGAGAGCACCGGGTACGCATACCTGACGAGCGACAATAACCGCCAAACCGGTCGTATCGTGTGCTCCCGGGCAAATTTTGTTCACACATCCAGATACTACTTGCTGCTTCTATATATGTATACATATGTATATTCTGCAAAATTCTGCCCTCGTTCCTAACGTTCGCTCAGCCCAACTGACAAACAATTATCAACGAATCACAGTTGTCGTTCTTCTGTCCACTCTTCGATCAACAGCTTCCATGCACACTCGTCATGCTACATGCACATTCGATTCTGATGAGACAGACATATCAATTCGGATTGTACAAGTATGTGGATGTTTGGACAAGAGAGCACCGGGTACGCATACCTGACGAGCGACAATAACCGCCAAACCGGTCGTATCGTGTGCTCCCGGGCAAATTTTGTTCACACATCCAGATACTACTTGCTGCTTCTATATATGTATACATATGTATATTCTGCAAAATTCTGCCCTCGTTCCTAACGTTCGCTCAGCCCAACTGACAAACAATTATCAACGAATCACAGTTGTCGTTCTTCTGTCCACTCTTCGATCAACAGCTTCCATGCACACTCGTCATGCTACATGCACATTCGATTCTGATGAGACAGACATATCAATTCGGATTGTACAACTTTGTGGATTTTTTCACACGGTAGCACGGTTTACTCATATCTAACTGGATATCCTCTCCCGCACCTGATCCTTCTCACGATCTTTTCACCATTTTCTCATTTTCACCTGTTATATTTCTTTAAGTCTCCTTTTTTCATTCGTCTTAAATTTCTCTTTTTAACCTTTTTCTTTAATCATCTGCACCTCTGCATTCAATACCTCCTTCTGCGCAGCCATCCCATCTTTTTCCTTTATTTATGAACTATAATTTTTCAACTCCGTCATCTTTTCGCTTATCAAAACCACCGAATACCGTCTACGGTTATCTTTGTTCCTGGATTATTTAGTAATTTTTGCCTAATTCTCCCTTGACCAAAATCCTACGGTCATCTCTCGGAGTTACTTCCGATTTTCCGCCTGACAAATTTAACACTCCTTGAAATGACCAATGCTGCTGTTCTAATCCGTCCTCTGTAGCCGATGCTAATATTTCACATGCAGCCTCGCAAATTTTTAAGTGGTATCAGACATACCACTGACATATACATGACAACGTAACTGTATATCGTTCCAGGGAAAATTTATTTTTTTCCACAGTCTAGCCGAAACAACCTACACTACGACAGTTATTTTTTGAATCTTTTGGATAAGCTGATGTGGTTTTCGAGTCAGCAGGGCTTGGTCTCTGTCAAATTTGAACACACATTTTGACACCTTACAAGGCCGACAGAAAACTGAAAACTAGGCAAGGATTCCAGTTTCACTTACCAGTTTGCTTCGGTGAGCCCTTTGCAGCTAATACTGGAAGTTTTTCTAGCTCCACAGATGCTACTCCAGCAGTCACTACCTTTGCCAGCATTTGGTGTTCTGCTAAAAATGAAGTTAGTCGCTCCGTTTTTAGAAAAGTAACGTAGAACTAACCGGATTTTATTTTCCAAACCAAAGCTTAGCCTGTTACCAACAGTTAGGGTTAGGCTATATTTTGATTTCAGGTTTCAAAATTTTATTTTCGTTCCTATATCTTTCATAAGGGCGAAGCGAAAATATGTTAAGGAAAGGGTTCAAAAATTAAAGTGCATCATAAGTTCATCTTTTCCACCTATCCAGCCGGACCAGAAGGGAAGTGAAGTTCGTTTTAGCGTTCTGCTGGTTCTCATTACTCGATGCCCTCTGAACGCCTCAAGTATTGTAAGTTTATGTTGGGTATTTTTTACATTGTTACATTTACACTCCGATCTCTTTTAGATACAGGTATTTTGTTCCCTAAACAAGAATGAATTTCATTCACTCCGGTAAGCTAAAGCTTTCCGATGTCCTGGCCGCGAAATTTCCAACAGCTGGATGCGAAAAACCCCTCTGAGACGTCTAGATACCGGAACGGGCCCATTGAACTGGCACGTGATCAAGTTGCTGTTAGCTGGCGATAAAATACCTGAGACCTATGCTAATCGGACCTCAACTAAGACCGATCTTATAGTTAGCTGAATATCGGGGTAATAGTTGCACTCCATGCAATTCAATAACGGACTGCATACAAGAAAATACTTCCTTTTGCATCTAGTCAAACTGGGATTCCAAATTTAATCTTTTGGTGTTTACCAGAAGTCTTGCAAAGTTATTACTATTTTTTCGTTACCTAACATGAAAGCAAGGATATGAAATTCAAGGGACGATCTCTTTACTAATATTGAGCATCATCCCAAGTAAAAACGACTTGTCCTTATCCAGTTGGCACAAATTTCACAACTTATCTTCCCAGAGAAACATTTCAACACTAATTGTGACAAGGACAAAAAACAAAGTGAACTATCCGGGTGATAGTGTTATCTGCGGTCAAGTTCATTTATTGCGAAACGACGATCATAGCCGAATTACAGTAAAGGTAGGATTCAGATGAATCACTGGCTAATGCTGTGATCGGTTTTGATGCATGCAAAATGATTAACGTTTCTAGCTAGCATTTTTCAGTTGCTCAGGATCGCATGCAGTATTCGTATCTCTCACTCAGATATGTTGAACGGTACAAGTGTTTCCGCCATTACACTTTGGAGAAGGATCTTGCCATAGACAATGCGGTAAAATTTTACTGGTTTTCTGGTGTCTTCCAGCTCCGACCTCGACAGCTGCATGGTCAGGGGAAATAGTGCCCGTGGGGAAATTCGTGGTGAACACATATGGGATTCTCATCTGTGCTGATGGGGTCCACAGATTTATGGTTTATTTTGCTTATCCGGAATTTGGATAGTGCGGGCAAAGTGATGGAGGACGTAAAAAACAAAGTTTTCCATTGTAACTGCTACTTAAATAAATATTTCTGGCACAAATTCTGCTGCAAAAACAAATTTGTATACCCCAGCAAAGTCTGGTTAAGCCATAACTTTGAAAGACATTATTTTGGTAAAGTTTAGCAGGAAGATGTGATTCAACCAAACCTGCATTGTTTGCATTTCCTTTATGTTGCTAAATGATCGTGAAGCACAAAGCATATGCTTCACTCGCGTTGCATGGATTGCCGGAGCCTTCAGAATTCATTGCCATTTTTTACGCAGTGATTATAAATGACGATTATTTTCTTATATTGGTACTTTTCACCAAATTTCAAACGTTTCACTGAGCAGCCATACTTTGAAAGGGAAGACAATATAATTAAGTCGACATTCCAGAATGAAGCAAAATGTTTCAAAGTAATTTACATAATTTATTTAGAAGAAATTGCGATTTTTAGGCAGTCCGATCCATCAAATTTGAGAAACAAAAAGAGCGACTTTGCAAAGGTTACTCCTAGGCAATTCCTTTTTACCAATTTAGAAATCAGCTGCAAATCTGTTCATTGTCATCCTCGTTTGCTCTCTGCATTTATGTTATGTCTTTTGACTAAGGTGACCCTTCCAGCCATTCGACTAACCCTGCAGAGTGTCCCCCTAGGCGTAATCACAACGGATTTTATACTCTGTTTTTGGTAACTTGTTTGTCTGAATTTAATACATTCTCTCACAAGCATGGATGTCCAGCTCCAACCGCAAACAGCCAACTGACTCAGTATTTTCATTTCTCTTAATCGAACTTACACTGGAACACCTGATCACCCTACTGCACATTTCTACATTACAAAAAATTACTGAGTACGCAGTCTGTAAGTCCAACTGTTTGTTTACATTCACATCCTGACCGCGAGAACTTGGATACTGTAAGGGACGAAGTGTTGCCCAATGACTTTTTCCGCTCTCTAGGGTACTTCTCACCGTGTTGCGCCACCGCTAGACCTGTTTGACTTGGCTTTAGAAACGCTGCTGCTGATGATTTTGGACGTTCCTACGACACTGATGAAGCCCCCTTTACTTGTAGGATAGTCTGAATGAGCTAAGCATCCCATCTCTGTTTTAATGCTTGTAATAGAGCGTTCTCAAATCGGTAGATGTTTCCTCTAATCTCTTGCTTGCTTACGGTGCATAGCTATTTCAGACAGCTTGTTTCATTACTTTGCGATAGGGAATAGACTGTCAAAGGTTCTTCAATTTGTTGGATCGTAATAGATTTAGTTCAAAATCTTCCCTGAACCGAATTTCTGTTCCACAAGGTGCGTATATGTTTCTTTTTGTCTTTGTGGTGCATACGGTTGGAAGTGATTCACAAGATTATTTTCGCATATAACGAGTTCCGCGTTCCCACATTGTAACTTTATTGATGTCTCCTAATCTTTCCCGGTTTGAAACAAAATGAGTTCGAATTAATCGTTAAACCTCCGAAATTACATCAGTGTTGCTTTTGAATTAACGGTGATATACTTGGACACTTTATTGTTCAAAAACCGTTTCATGTTTATAATGAATTTCTGTAAAGCTTGCAAATCCCACGTTAATCACTGTCTCAGCTCAGCATTTCTAACGCTTTTTCTCTTTGTTCAGCTAGTCCTACTCTCAAGGTCGACAGTTTCCATAACTTTGTTTACCGTAGTAACGTCAGTATCCGTGATATCCTTGTACGTGTGAATTACGAAATGACAGCAGATGATCATACAGTTCACCTCTGGTGAGATCACTGAACGATGTCTTTCACTCATCTCGATCCTTCCTTTTCCCACCTTTCGTTATTGACTCTTACGTTTGTCGGTATACGTCTAGAGGTTTCCATTTTTCCTGATGCTTCATATTAGTCCATTCGGAAGGTCATCCTCGCTGTGACAAGGGAGAGTGCTAAATAAGTTAAATTAATCGGCACTATCATTATAAAATAAACTTATCGCTGTCATAAAAATAACTGAACGATTATATTTTTCCGTGAAGAATGACAAGTATATGATCTAGAAATGGTCATAAAAGTTCTCTAGGTTATGAGATCAGGAAATTGGTCGGATAGAAAAACTCGGGGAGCGCACAAATATTGTTCCATACATCTATGAAGCCGGTCTCCTTTACAGCAGATTATTCATGCATCTAGATGATCACCATTACGTATTTTCAAAATTACAGTTTCACATACGGATGGATAAATAAAAAAATTTCCCCGGAAGCACACGACTGGTTTCGCGGTTGTTGCCGCTCATCATATCTGCGCGCCCGGTGTTCTGCTGTTCAATCATCCTCATACTTGTGGACTACTTTTTTATTTTTGTATTAGAATCTTATTTGATTCTTTAGGAGCGCGAATGAGTGATAAGTCCGCTTAAGAATCACTTGAGGCTTCATCGCAGGACTTTCGTCAACCAGGCAAGGGAAAACATCAGGAAGAGGACGCAAGGTGCGAAAGTATTGGTTCTCTGAAGAATCACCATATGGTTCTTAAACGAACTTATCCATCCACGCTGCAAACGATTCAAATGAGATTCTAGTGAGAATCAAGTATCTTTTGCTTGTGCAACGCCTAATGGTATAACAATTAGGGCTTAAGGGACTAAACGAACAAATTCACAAGTAGCAAATTCATAACACCGATTAGGTCGATACTCTCACTCACCTAACTACCGGCACTAGATACAGAAGATTTGTAGTGAGAAAGAAAATGAACAATGGATACACTATCACGGGTACCTTGGTAACAACATAATTCTGCCTCTGGTGGAAACGGGCGACCACGTAGGTACTAGCACGAATTGCGTGTGAAATATGCTTGTCAAACGACAGGTGTGAATTAGATCCATTCTTGTTCGAAAGTGGTGTTCGCGCAGGCCCGTGACAAATGTTTCACGGAAACACGAGGACGCCGAAAATTCCACGAGGGGATATCATCCACAGAGAACAGATGAGAGGGAACAAAATGAAACCAACCCATAGTCTCCTTCCGGTTATATTCAAGATGAGTCTGGATCAGTATGGAGTCGAGGTATTCAATCGCTTGATGAAGTTTCTTTTTAGTAAGGTGTGGAAGCATATGCATACCAAAAAACCTGCGTAATTAATCTCATGAAAATGTCAACACTGAATGCTCACTCACCGTGGAATAATTAGGGTGTCTTGAGTTTTTCCGCTTTCCAACATGGCTAAGTTTGGATTGTTATTGAGGAAAGACTGAGATACACTCGCACAAACTATATTCAACACTAATATCTAAACCATCCGGAGCATGTTGCTACTAGTCGAAGGCTGAAACGGAGGAGAAATAAGGTTTCCCAATCTAAAGGATGCTATGATTTGAACAATTTTTCAAGTGATACTAGAAGCTGGGTGATAGAACTAATAAAAATTTTATTGCATTTTTCCTGCCGACAGCCAGCTCCACAAGCGAACGATGTTCCGTTCGCAATTCGCACGACCTAAGGAACGAAACTAGGACAGAGCGGTTATCTGAATCAGAGGACACAACAGTATTATAAAAACGCGCTGGATACCCCCATTGTATTCGCTCTCTTAATTCGACTCTGTCCGATAAGCGAAGGAATGTAGGTTTTCTCGCGGTTTTGACTCTGGGAAGTTACATTGTAGAGGGAGTTTTCACCATCGTGGGCCCATAGAAATTTCTTCTTGTAAAGGGATATTTAGAAAGCAGATGCCTGGGGAGAATCCGCATGCATACTGCTAGTTAGTCAAACAAACTGACAAACATGCATGGCGCATGTATTCAATACGAATGCATTCAGACCAGTCAGGTTGAACATGACCAGTGGTAAACTTGGGTAAAATTTCATAAAATCAGCCGCTTGTGTCAGGATAATAGGATTACCCTAGAGATTTATTTAAACTTAAAGGTGAGGGCTGCTCAAATCTCAGGGAAAGCACATGCAACTTTCGGTAATGTAACACCATGCTACTGAGGCTCAGAATCTGGCACTACTTTACACCAACACGCAGGAGTATAAAACTAACTTGAAATATTCTCAGTCGTTTTTCAGAAGTCCGAACTCCCTGAGAACTTTTAGGGTTTACGGTTGATAGTAGATTTCGTTGTGAATTTTAGGAATAAAGTAATTTGTCAAATGACATTTTTTACTTTTTATCAAATTTTCATGGGAATTCACTTAATCATCGCACTTTAAGACAACATTTCCTTAAGGCTTGTTTGGTTTTACTAGAGGAGAAGTTTGTGCTAATAATTCTATTTTGGAAATTGTCAAAAGGACAAACGAGCAGCATTTCATCATAATTGTAATGGGTTCGAATCCTCACTTCCCTCTTTGGCAACCTTCAGAATACGGCGCCCTGGATTTCACTAAAGTCATTCTTACTATCGCAAGACTGGTAGAGCAGCTGCAAAGAGCAAACATCGCGGAATATTTCCCAAGGTTAACTTACATTTGTTGTCTCATTTCAAAGGCACATAGAAAATACACAACCATTTATTTAGCACTTGCACTGGTTACGCATAAACTCTAAGACGCAAACACCTGGCAACTCGGTAATTTCCCTTCAAAATCTCACTTTCCTTGTGAGATCAGTATGTGGAGCAGACCTTTAATCTTTGCAACTCGCAGTATGCGGAAAAATAGCCAGCGGGCAGATTCCTTTGGTTAACAATACCCTTAGACAGTGACATGACATTGCATGGTACACCAATAAAACACGTCTTAATGGATTTGATCTGTTGACAGTTAGTAGACTTCTTGAACTGGATCTAATAAACCTCAAACCGAATCTCTGAGGGCTTTTTACGGTTGTATAGTTCCATTCGAAATCTTTCGTCTTCCGTCTGGTCCAGATAATGATTTCCCTTTTTGTTTGCTTGTTTTGCAAGCCTGAATTCACGTTTGCTCCCAGCCAAACAAATAGCAACGTAGCAACCAAATCCAAGGCAAGCCGGTGTGAGAATAATGATTATAGGCAATAAACCGAACTTAGAAAAACAATCTGATGCTAATTAGCCCAGATTTTTCTGAATGTTAACACTAATGGCAAAAATGACCAGACAATGGTTCAGCTACATGTAGCAAGAATGTCGGTTTGGCCTGCACATTTCGAAAGCATCAATTACTAAGCGCAGCAAAATGATATGTAATGACGAGCTCAGTCTAGATGGCCCAATGAGATATGTTTATCAACACTGAGAAGTTGATATCTCTTTGTCCGTTGTCACTTCACAACAAAAGATATGATCCGACGCGGATTATTGTAGACGTCTAATCACTAATGGTTGTTACTTATCAGACTGCGGCTTGCAGTCTACGGATTCCAAGATCAAAGGACAATTGCAGGATACCATTAATATGAACAGAGTACGCAGCGATGAATCTCGGGGAACTCTTTCGAACCATTTTTCCCTGGTAAAGCGCATGCCGCCCCCATGCTTATAGTAGTTCTGATGTTGGTGTGTATTGGTTTCCATCTACTGCTAGATGGTCTCTTCATGTTAATCAATCGGTTTTTTTAACAGACAAGCAGTCCTTCTTTCTAGTCACTCTCTTGCTTGAATTCATTTTATGCATCTTTTTGTTGCTTTTAGGCGTCTTCAATAAAACATTTCACTGTTTTTTTCGTGCAACTTGCAATAATAAAAAATAATCATTTTATTTCCTCTGTGTATTATTCAAAAGTTGCAAAATATCTCTTGAATTGGACCGGATATCGATGGCGGAAAAGGACTGCTGTTTTGTACACTGAAACTCTCCACGTTCACGTCCAAATGGCGAGAAATTATTAGGGGCAATCATCGCTGATTGGGCGAATCCTGATCGAATTTACCATCTTATCACTTCACGGTGTCCATCCTTGGGGACTGCAACTGTAAGAACGGTCGGGACCAAGATTTTTTGGCAAATTCGAACAAATTCAAACAAAGCCCTAATTTCAACAATTGGATTTTTAATGCGCAGACTATTTGTGAACAAAGAACGGTAGCTGCCCTAAGGAGCCACTTTTTCTACAGGTATGGTTAACATAACTAAGAGAATCGAATTTCGTGAACCCCTTAAACAGCAATGATGGCTTTTCCTTGTATCGGTCTCTGACCAAACAGTTACATTTTGTCGAATTAAATGAAAGTCCTGTAGGCATTTGGAACTTTTCCACTGTATGTGATCTCTCGCGCTTACTAATGTTAAATATCAGAAGGCAACTGCCCATTTCGCGATCAAAACTCATAGTGGACAGAGGCTATTAACTCCGTGCAGCATGTAAAAACAGTTACCGTTGTCCTTTGTACACTGAAATTAAGACTTGCAGGTTACATCTTCCGAATAAAGCTCATGAATTATTTCTATTTAGTGATTCTCAGTATTCCATTTTCTCTATCGTAAAATACTGCATATCTTTTCCCCATCATTCCTCAGTTTTGTTTTGACATTTTACTCGTCCTACCAAAAAACAGGAGGCAGCCCTTTACTAAGGATTGCGCATCAACAGCCTTATTTCCAGTGTGCCTTTAAAAATCCTACAATCATACAAGTGTACATTTAATCGCGTCTGCGGAAAAAACTTCCGCCACTTGGCACCTACGGCATCGCGACCACTCATTCAATCTTATCCATCGGTTCGTCCCGGTTGTCGTGTGTAGGGATTAAGTCATTCGGTTCCATCCAAGGGCTTCAAGGGATAGGGAAGACGTGTTGTTGTAACTGATGGTGAGTTTTCACTTGAATTGCTGTTTTTAATGGGCATTTTTACAGACCGAAATGCTTTGCAAACTGTGACCAAGTCGGAGTCTCAAGAGCGCAAATCAGGCGAACAACTGCTTTCGAAATTTCTACACTTGCCATTACAGTTTACAAGACATGAACCCAGGGGATACAGAGTAATAATGACTTCATTGATGTGTATGTAAGTATGCATGTGTTTATAGATGCGTAGATGTGCAGGGTGAAGTCAAGTGGGGCTTGATGCCATATAACGGTAAAAAGGCTAGGATGATTATGCTCTTGGTTTCGCTCGACCCGTGTCACGACAACAGGCATCGCTGATTTGTGGACGTGTGATGTAGGCCATGGTAGGTGTGGAGTGTGAACCAGACGTGTTTTGGCAGAGTTTGGGGGTCAAACGCTTGGTCCCAAAAGATTCAGAATTTCCGAGCGTTCTTAGTCAAATATGCGCGGCACTTGGTAGCTGACCCTAAACGCTTGGTTTGCGTCTATGTGGTGACCTGAGACTACCAGGTGTGCTAAGATGGCGTTGGACATCGTCCCCGATCCTCTCTGTTTAAGCTAGATTGTGTCTTGTTTCATGCGAATGGATAATTGCCGAACCGTTTGACCGACAGGGAATGCACAACCGACGCACCTGAATGAATATATCGCAGAAGTGGTCATCATTGGCAATTTTTTCTTATTCCTTATGAGTACCAAGGAAGAACCCTGGAATGAAAAAGATAACTTTGCGGGGCCAAAGGAGAATTTGGGCTCTGTAGTGAGATGTCCAATGCGAATTTCTAGTAGAAAAAATCACCCGTGAACTAGAGACTGATCAATAATCCTTCCCTTTCTGCCATGAACATCTCAGGTTTACCAACTTCTCCATAATTCGTATTACTCCTAATACTTTTTTCCAGTAGCCTTTGCTTAGGACAATATTATTGATTATTTTAAGCTTATTCTGTAGGTCTGGTGAACAGATGTTCCTAACTCTTGAAAATAGGAATTTCATTAGATTCCTTTTTTGCAGGTACGAGGCTGTGAAAGTCCGTACACTGGCCGGTCCATGTCTTCTTTTTGTCAATAGAACTTTCGGTACGCGCGTCCTATTTTCTAGCCGGTAACACATTTAGAGAACGAATCTCACTACTCATCTCTAATTCTGACGCGAATTGTGCAGAGCTCTGCTGTGATACTTCTCCCTCGTAACGGTTTGAGTCAGTGAAGCAGAATGTCACCAGCAAAGATAAACGTGCAGGCCTCTTTGCCATGAGGAAATCGGCTAGTTTAGAAGCTAAAGGGGATACGGAGTTTATCAATCGGAACATGTTCTCCTTTTACGCATACTCTGTAGGTAACTTTGAGCATGCAAATTAGCCAATAAACATTACATTGGAAACTTTGAGCAGATCAACTTGAGCCAGACAAGCCAAAGAGCACAAGAACCTAACACATACACGAAGTGCAACAAGAAATTGCAGTCACGGAGATGATAGACTCCGAAGCATGGGTGACTAGATTCCGTTTTCACAGTGTGCGTTTTAAACAATTCCACTCTTTTCGATCCTGTGCAAAGCATGTGACCCGTAAATGAATATGAGTAGGGCTAACCTCCAAGGAAACATCTCGAAACTTTGCAGACAGCCATAAGTCAAAAGTGTAGACTTTGCGATGCTAGATAAACAATCCCATATCGGCTATGACATTGATTAATTCTTCCGATATTATGGACTCGTGTCCACTTTATCTAGGGTCAGAATGCAGGATAGAAATGTGATGCTTTGTCGACTCGTAAAACGGAACAGAACAGCCCGCAATCGAATGAAGCTACGTGGTTTCAAGGTGGAACACCGACCTCCTCGCTCACCCGAGCACAAGCGCGCACACTCACTCAAGCTCTCACTTACACACAGCACTCATCTGAGGCTTATCGTTAAATGACACAGAAAAAGGAAAATCAACAACCTGTGACAACAACAGACGAATGGTGAAGATATCCGTGACCTTGGACCGACGAAATACGTCAACTTGTGCCAAATAACGAAGACACCTGCGAGATACAAAGGGTGAAACGAAGCGTACACTAGTCAGTAGAAAAGCACTGGAGTTGCTTTTCAAACCTAACCAACTGGCAACCTAATGCCTTGGCGTCTTACCCAAGTGATCTGCGGTGGACAAAGTAGCGTTCAAAAATGGCAGTAGTGATTGCAATCACAAAAAGACTAACATCAAGAACAGCCAGTGCAGTCATGGTAAACAAGCCCGTGTGATAACCAGTGGTCCTATCAGGCTGTCTACACTTTTAATTAAAATTTGAATAAAAGGGGAGCTCCTCAATGCTGATGAAATTCAGTTAAACTGCTTTGGTATTAAGCTGAAGAGATTTGCTCAAATGATCAACGGCCATTTCATGAAAGAACGGTATAATTCCACTGAATAGAAAAACCGTGTAGACAGCGGAACATATGGCTAAAGAATTAACCCCTTCCAGACTCTTCCACGAACCTTCCCGTGACTGACCGCGAGTTTGAATTGGCAAGAGAGGTCATCAACAATAAGAGGGCTATGGTTCAAGAGGAGAAAACTAAACGCAACTTCATGCAACTCATCACAGTGACCACCTGTTGCGCTGAGGTGGTCAATGGATAAGTTGGTGGCGCTTAAAAGAGGAGGTCGCTGGTTTGGATCCCCCCACCCCGGTCAAATCTCCCTCCGTTAGTCGTGGCCCTCCTTCTGATTGTGATACACATTGCCGTTTGGTCAATAAATAAAGGGGAATGCGTAAAAATCGATCCGGTTAAAGCCATGAATTAGTTAGGGCCCATCAATACTTTTAATCTGAATCTGGGGAAAGTTCACCAGCCGTGGCAATGATAAGCGTCCGCATATTTCGGTGACCAGTGACTAAAAATGTAATGTGACAAACAATATTCACCTGAAGAAGTCAGTGTATTTTATTCGTTCGTTATACAGTAGCTTTCTTTTGGCGAGGACAAGTAAGAAAGTAATACAAAAAATCTATAAATATTCGTTTTACTGAGGAAAACGCCCTTCATTAGGTGGGGAGATAAATGCTCAGAGCAGAAAAAAGTGCTTTAGATACGGATTTCAATACGTAAGATGTGACACCTGGAGCAGTGATACTGAACCGGACTGCCACTACTAAAAACCATGTCTTCTGACCGTATTAATCAACTCTGCTTTCGCCAGGAAACAGTATCATTAGAATAATGATCATAGTCCAACTGGCGGATTTTATTTTTTTCTTGTGGCATCCCTATTTTAAAACTTCTGTAATCAGACCCCAAAAATTCCACTGAAATCTGAATAATTTCGGGGAAAAAATAGTTATGTTTTTTCTTCATTATTCGGTCCACAACTCTTGGTTTATCGTAACTTTTCACCTTTTCAAGTGCTCTCATCTCACGGATAACATTATGACTTCAGTGTGCAGTATTTTACAATCTATAGTTTCAGTATTGGCTAGCGTGAGTTAACCACAGAATCCAACACAGGCGCCATTGTCACTGCTCTATCCTGCTATGAAACATTTCAGCACAAGACGACAGTTGTCCCAACCAAGTACCAATAGACACTTCAGCCTTCGCAACGAAACTAGAGTGTAAGTGGATTGTAAGCAGGTGTGTAGCAAATGACTAGCATTAGTACATGCGACCGATTCTTTTCACATGTAACTTCTGCTCAGACGATCACTTTGGGAACGCGAAATTCCGGCTGATTCAGCGAGTCAGTGGTAAATGCAGATATATATACATAAAGTTATCAGTAGTATCTCGATGAGCGGAAAATTTTCACGGTATACGTGTGTATGCGTGATACTGAGTGACTGGTAAAGAGGCAATGACAAAATTGGGTTTAGACGAGATGCAGTCTGTGTTTGTTCAAACTATGAATCAGGATAATCGGGGTGATAAAGAAAAAGTTTTTAGGGAAAAAATAGTTGATCGAATTGAGCCGTTTCGATAACTGATCAGGGTATGTTGATAGATAAAATCCGCGACAGAATTCCAAATAATCATCCATCAAAGATTAATCGTCCCAAAGCGGATAAGGCGATGACGTGTCCAAAATCGTTCGCATCAGTTTCCCTACACAGCGGCGATGCACTAAGAATTTTCAGTAAGAATGTATTTAAACTGGTTTCGTGTCAGCGTGAAGTAGCTTTAATTCAGTTAACACTTATCTCACCCAATGTCAAGGAATTGCTTTTTGTCCAGTTAGCTAGCACAGAACAGTAAGGTGGTTGGAAGAGTTTTTGAAGGTTATGAGGTACAAGAATAACAATTCACTTGGCTTTACACTACGCTCTAATAAACCAACTGAAATCTGACCATTATCCCAGTAGCAAGAAACGTTAAATCTCTGAGGAAACGGAAAAAATATTAACTTTCTATAGTTCTGCTGGCAGCGTTTCATCCTGGTTGACTTTCTTACGCCATGCGGGTGGATTAAGATCCAGCCAACAAGGCGCCCCATAGTGATTCTGGTGGTTGCATTCCTCCGAGGGGACAGAATTTTAGAAATCTCGTGAATGACATTTTTTGACTAGGGTTGGAAATAAAACATTTCGTGTTGCTTTCCAACAACCGGTAGGCCACGCCCTGTACAGACGGAAAAGCTGTCGGCTGTTGATTGCAATGCAATTTAATATTTATTCCTTCACTTCGCCAGGTTTATTTATTTGATTGGCAATCTGAGATTCAGGGTTCCCTCTGAAACGAATTATCCGGATGTAACATCAAAACAATGGGAGAGGCTAGTATAGAGCAATGTTACGTCGTGAGGTGCTGGATACGACCTAGCAACAATCCTCGTTCTGTAGCAAGTCAACGAGTGGACCATAAATCTCCAGTGTACTTCAGTGGATCGGAGAAACAGTGATGCAGGATTGGAGAATAGGTAGCTGATTTCTCTCGCGTTTCTGCCATCACCAAGAAGACAAAAGTAGCAACAGCGATGAAAACGAATGAGAGCTCGGAAATCATTTTCCTTCCCACCCAAATATATGCAGACGCACACACACATGTATAGATACACATACACCTATACATAAATACATACATAGATACATGCATACATGCGTGCACATATACATATACATACACATATAATTACATACGAGTAATCTCACGAATCTGTTGACTGGACCTTTTCAGATGCAGATTCTCAGCCCATTAGTTTCACTCCGTACTGACTGAAAATATCATCAACCTTCAGTTGGTTTCCGTCTGTACAATCAGAAAAAGCCGTCTCAAATCTAATTGAAATTGACAGTTTCGTGATAACCTAATCAGAAATTATTAATGCGGTGCTTGAAAACCTCCGGAGACTAGGCACTATTGAAATGGCCTGAAATGATGTTGGTGCTGTGACAAACCACGATGTCTGTGAACATGCATATAAAAGACGTTCAGTTAAATGAACTGTCGTCAATCGTCTATCATTCCAAACAATCCAGCACATGAACACCAACTGTCTGGTTTGGTCGAACACTCGTCATTCATTCTGATTTTGCTATCACTACCGCTGCCGTTTTTGCTGTTTTCGACGTTGCCATTTTTGTTGCTTCTGTTGTTGCCATTTCGTTTAGAGCTTTGGCCAACCCAGGTATGCGAAAAATGATACACTCATTATGTAAACAAGAACGCAAACCGAATTGTAACGGTAAACTCCGCATTAATTTTTATTAGAAGAAAACCTATACACTATTCTCATTGGTTTCCGTTTCCGACTTCCGTTGTTACTCTTAATAAATCAGTATGTAAAGTTGCTCGTGAAACGCGATCCTTTAAAATAATTCCCATATCATTACGTAGTCCACTTGGTGGCTTCACTCCCTTCTTTTTCGACGGAAGCCAGTACATAAAATATCGGTCGGTTGCTGCTTTAATGTGCTGACATTACACTCAGATGTTTGTACAAAGGGACCTCAGCAGTTGCTACCGAACTATCAGCAAAACATACCGGCAATGGCCAAGTGGATAGGGTCGTGGCGTTTGGACATGAAGGTCGCCGGTTTGAATCCTTCAACCGCCTGTCAAATTCCCCACCTGGCAGCCCTCTGCTGCGGCCCTCCTTCCTGAAGAATGATGCATATTATTTCATTAATAAAGGAAGTTAATGATTAAAAGATTAAAAGCTATCTTTCATTAGCCTCTTGAAGAAAAGAGGCTTGAGCATTATGAACATAGAAGACCACAGGAAATTAATGAATCGTAGCCCACAGAATATAGCTGACAATGTAACAAGTGACCATGTAACCCATACAAATGATCACATAGTGTTAAATTAAACATTAGCATCTGCGCAACGCAAGTTCATTATTATATTTCCTCACTGGCGATTGCCTCAGTCTTACTCTTTTAATTTTTTACGACTCTGTTTACAATTATCTTTGACTTAACTTAATTAAGAACTTGCTTCTCCAACAGTCCGCTTATACGTTGTGGGCTAAAATAACAGGCAGCCAGTAAAATCTGTTACAACGTTTCCGCGTACATTAGAATTAAAGCAACACAATGCAAAAAACATGACAGGATTTCATTTTCCGTCTTTTGTGAAACCAGACCCTTTCGTTTACACTGGTCAGAGAGAGTTTCATAACTTGACAAAAAGCTCCTTGCGCATTTCAGTAACAGCTCCAGTCGAAAAGAGTTCGGACAGAAGTAGATAAAAAAAGCGTCAGCAAACTTAGCCCTACTGAACCGAGCAGTTTTTTATCAAACGGGATTGCAGCTTTTGGGTTAAATCGAAATAGACTCTTTTATTCTCATTCATTAAGTGAGCATAACTTCTGTTTATCTTCTACTCGAAAGAATAAATAACGCTCCAAGTGGTCGGTAAATTCCGGCGTAAAAGCCAGCGAGCTGAATCCGACTGCCATGAAACACAGTGGTAATATTGGTAGAAGCACTAGCAGAAAAGATGGAGTTTCGAGTAACATTGATGATGGAATCGTCAATAGTGTGATGAAGCTCTCAGTCAAGACTCACATTTGAACACAATAACATAGGCGGATGAAGACAGCACACATAAAAATATACAGTACAATAAACGTGGATCAGCAATGTATAGCTGGATGACACACTACCCTTGAAAAATTACGATCTGGAATACTGCACGTGCGAATTAGGAGAAAGGTGCCAACTGATTATCCGCCCAATGGAAAAGATTATGCTGTGGTAACTGACTGCAATCCGCGCAATTTGCGAAAAAGACGGTAGCCAGTTAGTGTCAAATGAAGCTTTTTCTCTCCAGCCTTTGGACAGCAGTCTATGATTGTCCTCCATAGTTGATGCGCTGGTAAAATAATTACCTTTGATTTCCACAGCTGCAGTAGTAGTAGTAGTAGTAGTAGTAGTAGTAGTAGTAGTAGTAGTAGTAGTAGTAGTAGTAAGTTAAGCCAAAGCTAATAGCCATCCTTCTCGGTCGATGTATTTCCAGCACTGTGCTCACTGGTACGATGTAAGGTGAATCTCAGATATCAGTTTTACCAAGATTTTTCAATGAACGAGCAGTAACAAACATCAGTTGTTTAGGAAATACAAATACTCTATTCCCAGAGCGTTCAAAAAGGGAATCTCGGTCACTGGTGGGCAAACAGTACTTTACAAAGCCCATTGCACCAGTCAGATGGTCCGGCCAAAATACGCCGAACAAAATTCTCCTATAAATCTATCAGAAAACAGCAACAGAAACCCATCCCACTTGTTGCGGAACGATCATCTACTCGGTGGTCGTCCGATAGGTTTGTGGACCCCTAGTACGGGAAGGTGAGCGGTCTTCGTCGGGGGATGGTTGCATGCAGTCGGACACTCCAATCTCATGCAAATTAATTTCGGTCTCCTGTTCTGTGCTTTCGTCTGCCGTGGTTCTCTGTCGTCCTTGTTTTCGCATTCCTCTGATTTTATTGAGTGATATCAATTACTTCTCATCAGGCAACCTTTGGCTATTAACAGGTGCATTTTTGTTGCGCAAGATCTCATCTCCTTTCATCCATGTTTCTTCCCGTTGGGTTCAGTGGTTCAATACGCTGTCACTTGGCCTTAGTGGTCCCAGCAAAATTCTGGTCGGGAAGTCGCTTCTGCGCTCCCAAAAGTCCATTTAGTTTTGATTTGTTTACTCTTTTGGACACGATATCCGGATTTAGTAATCCAATACATACAGGCAAGATCGCTCTCGTTCATCTTCCAAAGAAGCTTTTCATTGAGCTGATTCCGATTGCCACCCATGGTGCATCAGGAAGTCGAAGAAGGGTGAACAATAGTACATCACCTACAGGTTTATATTTCTTCTTCTATTACCTAATCAAATTGTCTATCTTTCAATTGGAATATCTGTAATAAGAATTAGTGTTTTGGTGTCCAAATCCCCATGGCTGTAACAACTGGTGGAACTCTGTGCTCACAAACCAAAGGTCACCATCGGAAAGCACCTCGGTTGGAATCCCATGTCGGGAAAACTTAGCTCGCATTCTGGTGACAATCTCTGACGTCTTTTCCGTTCTCAGTCTGTTGATTTTGATGAATTCACTGCCCCAACCCAAGACTACCAAGCAACTGTGGCAAAATATATCCGAAACCACAACATACCATGACCGATATGGTATTGCCACCGATTCAGTTCCTCGTCGTTCATCAAACTGCCTGCACAAATCTGGCTACGGAATGTTTAAAACGTTCTGCCACACCCTGCCAGGAGTAGGTTTCCATGTTCCAGCTGCATTTGAACGAAGCAACAAGTAAAAAGATAATTTTCAGTTTGCTTGTTGGACCACGAAACGCTCACCCGAGAAGTCCGTTCGTCCGTTTTGTGAGCTTGCCACGAAACTCACAGTAAGTTATGTTTTCTACTGTTGGAGTTATTTTATCAACCGGCTAGCTTTGAACGACAACTTCTTTCAGAGTTAACAGACACGGACCTAAGCAATCATAACAATTACATTAATCCGAATCTGCTATTGCCAAAGAAACATTCGCTGTTTCGTTTTGATTCTGGTCCTCGGAAATCGGCAGTTTGGGTCGCGATGGCCCGTGGGCTGCGAACATGTGCTAGCCTTGCTGGTGGTGCAGTTCGTAACCATGCTTTTGTGGACGCATTAGCACTAGCGGTAACCTTCTAGGTTCTTGATGAACTGGATTACATGCGATCAGGATAAGCAGTCTGAGAGTCGAGTACAGGCGTGTAAATCGGTCAAACTTATAGTTACTGAACCTTTCAAGGGAAACACGAGTGCTGACAACTACATTTCGATTTGTGCATATTTCTGCTCACAAGCGTTCCGAAACGATAGTCAGCCGGGTGATCATTCTTTAGCAGAACGGTTCCTTACTCACATTGACTACTGTCACAGGCTACCTATAGCAGTAAAGATAGATCATATGTAATTACATGGCTTTCAAGATGTTTCCTCTTGTACATTCAAAGGCTTACTGTTGTATTTCTGTCAAAACTCAAGAGTCTACCTTAGGCCAATCAGGTGGTGGGTGAGTCTCTGTCGAGATAGCTAATTATACTATTAATGCGTGAGGAAGCTTTGGTGTCGGTTGGTCCAGACATGTCCACCGTATCACTTAGTTTTTTTTACAACTCGTTTATATCCGGACTGGTGAGAGTATGACCATGGAAAATGACTATCTTTTTATGGAATGTCAGTTTCTCTCGCTTCAGTTTGGTTTCATCTCGGACAAACTGTTTCAAAAAAGCACCAGACCCTTCGTTGTGTTCAAGAACATAGTTGCCAAAAATCAGATTGTCATTCGCGACGCAAAGTGCTTCAGGCAGGCAGTCTAATGTCTGTAGAATTCTCTTTTGAAAACTTCCTGCAGATACACTGAACCCAAAACGTAGTCGCTTCCAATGGCAGCGGTTGTACAGTTTATAAACTTGCACCTCATAAAATGAGGCTTCATCCAGCTCTAAACATCAAAACCCTGAGACTTGGTAGTCTTTCGCAAAATGCCGCACATTCGATAGCTCAGGGTAAATATCACAAACCAGGTAATGCAAGGTTTTCTTTGTTTGGTGGCTTGGGTCGACCCAAACGTGCAGTTCTGCTGATGTTTTCCTCATTATCACAATTTGACTCACCCCGTTTGTATGCCTCGACTTTTGCCAGGAAGTTCTCCTCTATGAGAATTTCCAACTCTCGTCTGAATCTTTCGCTACCGGCGTTGTTCCATAAACTTCTACAATTACCGCTGTTTCGTTTTTCGAGTTTCCCTGCTTTCTCTGCTGTTATTGCTCCTCGTTTGACCAGTTCTGCTCTTAGTAACAAGAAACATTTCTTTCAGGCCTGACGTAATGTTTGACCTACCATCTTAGTAATATCTAGCGCGGTATTCTGCCCAGTCACCGTCTCAGTACTTCTGACAAGGTTGGGTATGCTTGAAACTGCAAGGGGAAACCATGATATGAAAAACCTGAAACGTTACGCCTTCTGTGATGTAATTTTCTACAGAATTTGTCACCGGCCAACAGGCAGACACTCCCCCGGGTGAAATAAAACCAGTTTCAGCAGTTTAAGTGAACCTGCAAAAAACAAACTGACTTTAGAGCAGCCTTGCATCTGGATCGTTTTGTTTTATTTTCCCAGGGCTAGCCATTGAACCAAACAGTAAGTTAGGTAATCTTTGGGAAAGGAAAGCCCCAAACAATGACTGAACGATTGATCAGAATAACACTGACGGTCCAAAGCATTGCCAGTGAAACACAAAAGTGATTAGTATTATTATTATTATTATTCATGACCAAATCAATCTCTGTACACACAAGCACTTTCATTAACAGCTATGGAGCATGTTCAAGACGTGTAGTATAAGCTGTTTTCCCTTCCGAGTCTGCGCAGTTGGTTGTTTCAGTTTATCACCTTTGAAATTTTTGACTGTAAATCGAATGTAGTTAAAATTGCTACTTAAATTCTTGGTTTTCAAAGAATCTCTTAGTGAAGAATAAAAAGCTTCCTTGAGATTCTGATAAATGGGATACTAATGGTGTGCGTAATATTATTCAGCCTTTTTATTCGAATTCCCACTCACAACATTTGCACACTTAATCACAACCTGCAGGGCACCAAAATTTTCCCAAATAAACTTACTGACAGTATTCTGAGCAAATACTGCTCTGGAAATTTCTCGCCCAGGAAATGAGACGGAGGAACGTTAAACGGCCCTGTTTGGGGACTGGCCGCATGCGTAAAGTTGCAACTGAGTTTACAAACTTAAGAGATATTGTGATGTGGACAGAACTGGCCAAGAGAACACCTGAAGCATCTCCAGGCCCTATCGCAGCTCGTCTGCAGCAACCTATTCATTCATAGCTAGGGTTTAGTCTGACGGCCCTTCCGGCATGTCTGACACCGTGAAGTACGAGGTAGCATACAGATACACTGCTGTTTCCAGATTAAGATTATCATAAAACTCGCTGTTAGCCAAAAACGACGAACATCAGGCTATGCCTAGGATCAGCATCGGTTACTTTTGGTTTGGTTCGGCCAACAACTGCTTACAATTTTTTGTGGTCTAGGTGAATATCAGTTGCTTTATATTTGTTCGTGTACTCGTAATAAGTATTTGAGCCACCGTCACGAACATACAAACTTCTGATCAAGAAAGGAAAAGACGAAATCACTTAAAAACCGTAGAAATTTACTTAAACAGGGGCTTGTTCTACCCATTTGTGGAAGTTATAAAATCAGAAAATTAGCTAAAATAGGGAAGGCCGAACTGCTGTGTGCAGTAGCCATGAGATATCAGGAGGTAAAATTTCTGCATGTTACAAGGATTACTCGAAAACAATTGAACGAACGTGACCTGCAGAACGGAAGAAGACCCACTAGATACTTTGAGATATTTGCTAGAGAGAGTACTTAATGTTTTATATCCGGATAGATTTCAGTTAGTGGTTTAATGGAATATGGATTGTGCTGTCTGTTAAACATGGGAGTGGAATGCATGTACGGACTTCGATGTTAATGGACTAATAACGACAAGTGAAATAAAAAGAGGAATAATCTTTAGTCCTCTATGTAAACCACCGATCACTCTTCCATTTGGTGCTTCACACCCTGCCGTTACTCGCCTCTTGAAAATATTTGATATTGTTGTATAATAATGTTACGCTATATAAATCTCCTTACTAATCCCTTATACTACAGCTCACTTCTGAAATAGTAGCGGTCTTTTCTTTAGCTTCGGTTTGCATTACCAGGGTAAGTATATGCTTCAAAACAGCTAAGAATATAAACAGTCGAAATGTCACGGGATAAACCGGTTAGCTGGTATGAGGTTGCCGTTTGTTCTCAAGTCACTCACCGAGGTGGTCGAAGCATCAATCTTCAGCGATATCAACTGGAGCTTATTGCACGAATAATTAATTGGCACACCTCGTCATTCCGTACAGTGTTCAATGGAGCCCAAGGAGTCTGAACGTGCAGAATGGTTTGCCGCCGGATTTCTGCAGGTACCATTCATTTATCCTTTTTCGTCCAGATACATCAGTGGAAATCTACCAGTGTGATTTGAGTACTGGGCTGACATAATGAAACTTCAAAATAAACTTCATTGTCTTGGGTGAAATACATAATGACGCGTGGATTGAACAGAAAGATGGTCAGTATACTCAAAACTCGTTCAGCTTCTTTTTAATTCTTGTCCCTGAAATAAATTCGGATAAAAGTGATGGCTACCAAACGCTCATTTTCTTTTTAGAATATCCAAAAAATGACAACCTATCAGGACGCAACAAACAGCAGTGTCAAATAGAATGCGGTTCAGAGAGGCAGTTATGAATTGTTTCTGCTCTTCATTATGTTCGTCCAGAATAGCTACGGACAACTGACATTTCGGATCTAGAACTCAGTTTTTATGAATGTGGACTAGCGGCATCAATCAAGTCTTTTACCTCATCCAATGATATCTGTGTTCCTAAGCAGTCAGTGTGTGAAGTTTGAAGTAAAATGTTCGTAGCAATGTTATTTTGGTCGCGACGGCTTGTCAACCTGGAATGATGAAAAAATAGAAGGGCAGGGAGAGTGACAGAGACAGTGAGCAAAAAAGGAAGAAATACTATCCATCTACACACACAAGCAAGCACACAAGTACCAGTTTATTGCACATGTACTGCCATAGCGACAATGAATGTATCGTTTTTTTGTCACGATTATTGTTACGATCATTTTGATAGAAACACCAACTAATAGAATTCACGTTCCATGACTTTCTCACGCTGATCAGATGATCTGCTGAAGGCAAAGAAAGCGAGAAAGATAACTATATATACATATATATATAGCCATAAATTTTGACAGCGCTCGTGCGCCGATCCAATCGACTGGACAAGCAGGGAGCTGTACACCGACAAGTAAGATGGGGGATCTGGGATTTATCCAAAGTGTCAAGTGGAACCAGAATGCTGGCATAAAATTCAATAGCCAAGTATAAGGTTACCATTTTAGTGGACAGTTGCAGTTGTTGTTTACATGGTGTCTAGTCTGCTAAGTGGATACAGTGACATTCAGATACAGAAGAACTGTGTATACCGAGGTAAAAGTTGACAATAGTTTATGTTACTGGAACAGGCTTAGGTTGGTGTCACTTCTGTTTTGAACAGCATTCGGAATACTAAATCGGGTTCCTGTGTTGTCCTTTGTTTACTCTTGCGGAAAGATATTTCAATACACACTGGGGTGATGCCAGATTGGCTGGCGGCGACAGGGTTGCTACCTTGGTGCCAGACAGAATGGTTAGGATCAACCTTTGACTTGACCGGCTACCACAGGGATTCCGAGATATTGCTCTGCTGGTTTCATCAAAAGCAACTCCAGGAGAACTGTAAACATTTGTTGATTCCACACATCGGGGTCTAGACACAAGGCTACTCTAGTGTCCCACGATCACCAAGTAGCAATAAATTCGTGGGACAGTATGGATTGTTGTTGGTTCTCATTTAGCGATTCCGTATGCAGAAGCAAATACTGATGTCCCATTCTTGTCGCAATCAACAAACCTCCAGTATCAAAGATCTTGATTTCGCAATAAAGAGTAAGATGGAACTCATTTTTAACGAGTGTATTAGTCGGTGATGGAAGCATCAAATTCATAATTGGTAGCAGTCGATGTCCCTATCCTAAATGTTGAATAATTTTTGAGTCTCTTCGACTAGAATTCCATTATTCCGTTTGTGAAATAGTTTGGGATATAAGAAAACTTGGTTGGTTGCATTTACGCTACATCCCATGCAACTTTTTCAATCTGCTAATGGGTGCCCAGAACCTTCTGATAGTGTATTTACACAACGACTGTTCTGTATCCAACTTCATAATCCTAGATGTGATGGACGATTCATCTTGCATGCGCAGAGCTCTGCGCACCGCTGGAGTTTCACCAGCGACAATCTACTGATGATGTTCTGTTTGGTTTCCCAAGAGGGGTTTAGCAGTCATACACATTTCCGGACCTAGTAATTTTACGGCTGGAATCGCACGTGTATGTTTCATGTGTTCATTACAAGTATGTCTGGTTCAAATCTCAAGTAGGTGTTCCATGAAGACATGCTAGACAGCAGATTTGGAATTTTGTCAGTTTTGAACGGAGATAAGAAACGGATCTGCCTTGCTTCCATATAGTTTCGCCAGCAAATCTGCAATCTCAACTATGCTAAAAAAACGTTAAAGAATAGAAAATTATTAAATGAATTCACTAGAATTTAATAAAAATTACAAGTCTTATCAGGGGAAAATATCTATATTTTGGCCGCATGATCACCTGATTTGGACGATCTAAAAGGTCAGTTGTAATGATAGAACTAATTTCAGTGTAACTCATGACTAAAAACCATAAAGTCGATGCATAGCTGCTTTTTCTTTGCTAGAATCCTACAGTGGTTCAAGTCTATCGCATGAGAACGGAAACGCCGGCCAAGGATGAAAGATTGCGTCCAACGTCGCAGCCGCTGGTCTATTGAAGCTCTAATTCTCAGTAATGTTGAACTTCAACTCAATGTCTTATCGCATTCGCTTAGCAACGCATTTTCATTTTTTTTACATAGCGCTGATTATAAACTTGTTGCCATTGGAACCAGTGAAAAGCAGAAAGGAAATAAAAAAAAGAGGTTAGTATAGGTCCCATGGCAGGCGGCGTTTCTTCCAGATTCCCATTCTGTTATGGACTGTCCATCGAATCCAGATCCTCGGTGGAAGCTTTATCACCCAGCCATTCAAATGAAAGTCGCCAGTTGTCTTAGAAGACTCATTTCCCGAGGTTTTGGTCAAAAGATCCGATCTGAAAGTCATTAGAGCAGAACAGGGCATTCCAAAATCGTTGGTACTCTATTTCATCCGCATTTTAATCCATGCGAACCGTAGGTCCAACCCTCTCTGGTAGTTACCAAAGAGCCGGACAGCTCACTGTATGGACAAGCAAACTGCGGTGACATTTATACGGCCACACGTATAGATAGTTAACCTCAGACCAGAAATAAACGATTTGCCACTCAAAATATAAGCGTTAGTAAAGCCAGGGAGCAGGGAACTAGTGATGGATACTATTTAGCGCCGTACAGTAAGACATGAATAACATCACTACTAACACCAATGCTTAAATGATACCTTATTGCCACTATTGCATGCTAATAATAACAACAATCTTACTTTCTCCTAACTCTTATAGAAGGAAGATAAATTCCGACTAATGAAATCACAATAAAAGATTAATGCCTCATTAACAGTAAGAGAGATACAAATGACAATATTCCAACGAGGCCTCAAACCCCCGTTTTAAATAATGAAACCAAGGTTGTCCTTTGAAATTAATAAAAAGCTTTGGGTGTGGCCGGCTTCAGAAAATCTTCAATAATGTTTGGCTTAAAGTGCACAATAAAATACACGCACATAGTTCTTCGTCTAGACAGACTGATTTTACCCAACTAACTGGAGCTTCTATTTGCGTTTAGTAATTAATAACTGTCATAATAACTCCACTGTGTCAATACTGGTATCACAGGTACTACGACTTTTGCTGCTACTAATACTAATACTGCGAGTACTGATATTAATAGTAATATTCCGTTTCCCCAACACTGTTGGCTATTGACCATCCATATATCTCCGATGATTAGGTTTATCACGCCTTTCGTTAACCTCCACCATTAATTAGTTGAAAAATAACTAATCTAAAATTCGTCACACTGAGGTAAATCTTAGGGTCAAAAGTGTATTATAAAACGACTGCCATTGCTGTTTTTATATGGAAAAACTATTTCGTTTTCTTCCGAGATCCAAAATTTTGTTCAGAATCGAGCCGAATCTCTCTTCCCCTGAAAAGCTGAAACACGCTCTCTCTCGACGGATCTTCGCTCTCCAGCTACCCGACTAAACCTCGGTCATTGTTCCCTCTGAGTATGAAACATAACATATCACTTGCAGTAGCATTATTGAACTGAGAAAACCGTCATACACGTTGGCAAATCACCGGTCCGAACAGCAGCAGCACTTTTGACAGCCTCCAAGAATTCAAAACTTATCCAGTCACTGGCCCCCAAGTCCACAGATTGAGAAGTTCATGTTTATCTTCGAATTACATAGCGAAAGCAAACCGATCAGCTCCAAGTTATTGGATCAACATTTTGCGGTCGCGTAAAGAAGGGCAATAAAGACTTCAACGCCATCTGTAATTTTTTGTCAATGTTTAAGCGATTGCTGGAGATTCACACTTCGGAATATGTAGTATTCACCCATATTGTTATCCGATGATACAAATTCCCTCTTACAATCCAGGATGAAGAATTAGAGTTTAGAAAATTAGAATGACTCATTCATTTTCCCGTACATTTTGAAGGTCATCAGACGTCTGATTTGAGTACGTGCTCCACTCGTTCGTTGTAGCTCAGTCCCGTTATGCCCCCCCCCCAAGTCGGCTGGGAAGTGAGAAAAGCATTAGGGTGATCGATAGACACTTCGTGTAGGGAACCATCAGAGACCGATTTTTGATCAAAGGTATACACAGTATACCAAATGCCTTTGAGCCATCCACGGTTTGGTAAAATGTACCAATGAACCTTACCAAACTAGTCAGTGAAGCATGGTGTTTTAAGAAATTTTCCTATTCCTGAAAGTTTTCCCGAAAATAAAAAAATATCAACATAAACTGGATGCTTCCTGATGATCAATGATTTATAGTAACAAAAGCTTTTGGCCCGGCAGAGGATAAATCAAGCACCAATATTATAACTGCAATCAACTTTTTCATGTAAATCACCTATAAAGCACCCAAGGACCTTTGGGAAGGCATTCTGGATGGGGCTATCTCTTAATTTCTTTTCCTCACCTAGTATCAGACGTCCGACCGCAGCGCTGAAAGTCTTCCATCTGCGTGAGCTCACCTGGATAGCAAAACCCAAACAC
Organism: Fasciolopsis buskii; assembly: GCA_008360955.1. Taxonomy (NCBI): domain Eukaryota; kingdom Metazoa; phylum Platyhelminthes; class Trematoda; order Plagiorchiida; family Fasciolidae; genus Fasciolopsis; species Fasciolopsis buskii. The sequence continues at coordinate 281,552 of LUCM01000776.1, read as the reverse complement.
TTTGGCTGAGTTCCACTGGAAACGCTGAACTTCGCAGTTTACAGTTTTGATTTTCTGGTAAGGCAACCAACTTTTGCCAAGATCGGCTGTACAGACATAGGCATAATCACGGTGAATTTTCACATCCTGTAGTCCATCTATGATGCATCTGACCACCTTCTTTCAAGACTGGTCTACTGGGTTTTTACCAAAGCAAGACAGTGAAGAAATCGAAGGTCCGCTGTTTGATGCGAGTGATTCTTCTTTATTTATACTAGCAACATACAGCCCACTTAAACAGATCAAACTAGACTCTTCTTATTCCATAAGGTAAATATTTAGCTGGCTTTCAACTGGACACAGTTGTTCCCGAAATGCAATCGATTTTTACACGATAATTAGCCAATGATTGTAGTGAAGATATTTTACTGGTACAGCATAGTTAGCCTCGTTTTACTACATTGGGAGTGGTATGCATTATATTGTATTAAATAGACATTTGCATATAAAAATACTGTCCTATTTCAGTCAAAAAACGTGGGATAAAAATTAAAAGATGAAAAAAAGAATTCACACACATCACCTTTTAAAAATGTGAAAAAAATCATAGAGCAATGATCAGAGCACATTATGATGGTAGGAAAGACGCAAGGCTAGTAATCGATAGCCCCGGCGAACAATTTTAACGTCTGTTTTAACTAAACCTGGTGAAATAACAGAAGAACAGTAAAGAATGATCGGAAAAACACATTGGTATAGAAATCGGGAGATGGTGCTTTGTTTCACCTTGTAGTGTCCAAGCTTCTTGATTTGAAATGACAACCATCGGAGAGTTTTTGCATACGTAGAAATATGAGCAGTGCACTTCAGATTTCATCAATAGCAACTCCAAGATATTTCACATAATCAACCGCGGTAAGTGTTTTCGAGTTGATGGAAGGTGTTTCGGATGGGTAGGCTGACCGAGAGAGAGAGAAGAGACATTCGAAACATTTAGATGTGTTGAGATTTAAGCCAGCTCGTGCGGAGAAATCGTAAACAAAAGATAGGTTGTTGGAAAACTTTGAAAATCCATGTTGTTCGAAACTGGATGAGCTAGTTGATAAGTCGCTAATGTAAGTAGAGAAGAGAAACGGTTAAAGAACAGCACCCTGAAGCACTCCTGAGTTGTTGATCAACGGTTTTGAAGTCTTGCCATCCATTTATGTGCACTGGGTTAGTAAATTAATCAGACAGCCATGCTAACAAAGGCCTAGAACAATCAAATGTTTCAGTTTGTGAAGTAGAAGAGACCGTGGGACTGAGTTAAATGCCGACGAATAGTCTGGAAAGGCGCAATGCATAGGTTTCACTGATGCTTTTAAGGACTTACAAGTGTGGTGAATTTGGGAGGCGACGGCGTCCAAAGTGGACCTATTAGATTTATAGGCAAACTAAAAATGGTCGCCAGGTGAACACATAGAAGAACGCAGGCGCTTAAGTAAGTAAGTGTAAGACCAGAAGATGTTAAGGCTATGGGGCGAAAACGTTTTGCCATAGCAGTAGGACTGCTAGATTTAGGGATGGGAATAATAGTGACGGGTCTCCAACAGTTAGGGATGGAAGACGAGGTTAATGACGAGTTACTCAGAGAACTAAATGCATCCGTCAGAGCCACAGCACCATGCCCTAAAATAGCTGAGGATAGACTGTCAGGATCAACCCCTGTGGTAGTTGTAGTGGTGCGGAGAAGGTCGAGCACCTCTTCCCTAGAAAAACCTGTAACTGTCATCATCACCCTGTCCAAATATGACTATGGTATAAGTGAAATGATGGATGAAAGCAAGATTGATGCTGTCGGTATCCGCAGAGCATTTCGTATGCTTCTTCTTCCCACACATTGTCGAATGCCTTGCCACAGGAATCGGTTGTTGTTAGCATTCAGGAGTTGGCTGGCGAATGTCATGTCGATGCGTTAGATTTCAGCTTTTATTAGGTTGAAAATATACCGCACGCTTGAGTTGTTACGAGATTTGTAGAAGTGCTCTTTGTATCTTCTTAGACATTTCAGTTTCTGGGTGGAGATACAGCCGTTTGAAACGAATAGTGTTTCTAAGGGGCAGCAGATATCAAGGATTGCGTTGGCCGTCCCTGTGAAAAGTTTGACATTGTCAATGAGCAGGGGTTCAAAAGAGAAACAGGCAGATGCGAGTGAAAGGGATTTCTGAAGAAGAATAAGGCTGGTGTATGAAAAGTTACGGATGCGAACTCAGATTTGAATTGTTTGCCTGAAAGAATGGAAGACTGACCTAGAGTATATTTCGGGCCTTGACAGAAGCGAACAATGATCGCTACTTGAAATTGAAGCACGCAGTTTCAGGGAAAATAAATCGGGTTGGTTGGTAATAACTCTATCTAAAACGGAGCCGCCCCTGGTGAGGAAACGCAGAGGTCAGTCAAATCAAAACCAGCCAGTGGTAAGGTAGATTCATAATTAAAATCGCCTACATTAATATGCGAATTAGCCTCAAGAAGATGAACAATAAATACTGGTAAAGAGTCGAAAGAGGATACGATATTTTGTTGCCAGCTAAAAGTGGCAATATATAAATTCGTTATGATAATGATCGTATTGGCGAAAAAGCCTAGGATGGCAGTGTGTCACGAGACACTCAGTTCAGTTTAGGGAGTACGTATGCACAACTTCAGAACTGGCAGACCGGAAAGAGTTTGTGTTGCCGCACCAGTCTTCTTGTCCGAAACGTTTTCCTGCCGATGGAGTCTGAAGCCGTCTATCGTCACGAGTATATCAGCGACATCCGGTTTCAGCCACGATTCTTGTATGCAGACGACACAAGTGTGAACATGGATCACTGATTGAAGTGTGAGGGACAGATTCGACCTTTTCGTAAACAGAGAAAGGATGTTGGTACCCAACAACGTCGGAATGGACATCGTGGCTGGAAGTGTTCATTTAAGCGCTGTCCGCCAGCCAGCACGAGTGCCTCTTTTGGATCGATGAGAAGAACATTGAGGTGCAGTAATGCGTGATCCTAGTCCATGTTAAGAAACGATACGGTTTTTAAACAACAGTAATTCCGAGCGATTGTAGCGGTGAACGGAGACCATAATCGAACCAAATATCTGATGACAAAACAACGAAATAAGGATGACACAGAACTGTAACGCGGCCAGTCAAATGGCGCGCGCATTAGTGGTACAGCAAAATTTCTTCTGAAGCATACCACCAGTTTCACAACTCCTGCAGCTCCTCAAGCATTTCATCCCGATATTGTTGAACTCAAATATCTTTCCATTTGAAAATGAGCTCATTTGTCAGAGTTTCATCGTGGTCGGTATGCGCGGCACATGAGTCCGTTTTAGAATCACGTGAAGATTTGTAAGAAAATACTTGTCTGTTGGACAAAAACAGCCATCAGACTGACGAAACGTTGTCTTCACTTCGATCTTGATATGGGATACCACTATCCTCAACGGCTGAGGCCGATTCAAAATTGTTCAAATGCTGAAGTCACTGCATTTCCGAAGCACCAGTTCTCCGGTTAGAAGAACGTCGTAATGATTTTCTTTTTGATTTTCCGGTGGATTACGTCGAGTACATAATAGCCCGTAAATGTGTGCTTGTCTAAACATTAAATATGCGTTGTCGTTAAATATAACATGCTTTACTAAAATTCGGTTGTTTTGCCAAGACACTAAGGTCTCGAGAACCTGCCAGGCGACTGCTTTAATTCGGTTTCGGTCTCGTTGTCGAGCACTATTTAGACAGCTTTAAAGAAATAAAAAGAAACATCAGCACACCAAAAATTGTGATTCTGGGTGAATGGAGACCAGTTGAAATAGGAATATTGACCAATCTGACCACAGGTATGCCGAAATATCGTTAGCTTTATCGGGCAATAACTGTGCTTGTGAATAATTTACGGGTCCTTCAAGTCCCCTAGTCAAAAGGGGGGTCAAGAAGCAACCCGTAAAATTTACACCGTCTATGATTCGTAAAAGCATAATAAAAATGGTCACGTCCTCCACTCCTCTCGACCCTCTCCCCAAAAAAGTAAAGTGTGATGCAGCTAAACACAAAATAGAAACCCTGAGGTAACAGTCATGGTAATCAGAACTCCAGCTCGTGCGTGCTACTCTATTTTTCCGGGCAGAATTTTTCTGATCACCCGAAAATTGAACCCTACACACGTCATTTCTGTCTTTTAGGAAGCTGTCTCACTTATTGGTTTGAACTGAAGGTAGATCAATACCGTTTATGTTGATTCCTTTCTTGCTGACGACGTAGAAACTAGGCAAAATTACTTGGTCGGGCTGCTCCTCGATTCACCTCGCTCGTAAGGATCAGAAGGTACGACAGCAGGGATTACGATAAACGACATTTCAAAAGTTTTAACGGGCTACCGTTTTTCATAGCCAAGTAAATAAAGCAGGCTATATGCCATTCAGGATTTGGCTAGTCGAAGTGAATGGCTTTTGGAAAAATGATCGACGCCGTGTGTCTAGTGTCTCAATGTAATCAATTGAAAATAATCTGAAAGTTTGCTTTGAATTCAGTTCCCTAAAGCACATGTACACACACACACACACTTGTCCTCTGTTCCTACCTGTCGCTAACCTTGACATTATCCCCGTAGACGAAATCCACCTGAAAAGTTCACAATTTCTTAGTTTCATTTCAGTCGCACCCATCCAATCATTCATATGTCTTGTGTCGTCCGGACAAAAGTAAACAATAGTTGACGGCTATTGCAGCCGAAGAATATTGAACTTTTGTTCTCTTTACCCTGTTGATGATAAGCAAACGTTCCCTTTTTGTCTCTGCCGCACACACGCGCACACACATGCGCACACATACAGGTGGTCACGCATGTATTCGTGCGGACAAACTTGCACAGGAAGAAATGACACAGTCAGAAGCAGCAAACACCTGTTGCCTTGATGCATATTATATTGGTGAAGTTGATACCTGATTGTGTTGCAAATGCAATCGATTGGTTTTTTGTCGAACAGATAGATTCTTCAAGATAACCTGGTGTCGAAATGAAGGTCAAAAGACCAAGTTCAGTCGAGGGACAAGTGGGTTTGTCTCACATAGGATTTGTTGTGTGACGGTCACTGTCGACATTGTCCCATTTCGGAAATGTGGGAAAAAATTAGAACAAAACTGCATTTAGGAGCAACTAGTTGTGCATGGCGGCAAAAACTAAACGTTTTTATGGGCGCCTAGTCATCTGTAATTATTCGTTTTTGTTTTAAACAATTAGGCCATAGTCTGCTGATCTCATTTGACGGTGTGAATTTTGGTTCGATTGTTGGACTTTTATGTTATGTAAAGCGTGCCGAACTTAGAAAGAGGTCGGCACTAACGAAAGGCTACCTGATGGAGCAATGACCGAGGTTAATGGTATTTGAGCCTAGGTACTTCAGGTAGAATGCGGTTTAACCACTGGTCAAAAAAACAAATACCGGTGACAGATTCATCCTTTTAATCGCTTCGCTCTACTTAAATGAAGTTACAAAGTGGTTAAACCAAAAAGAACTTAAGCGGATGTGTTGCCTAAAGTAGTTTTTGTTGAAAATGATGACGCTGCCATCTCCTATCCGCATCAGATTTTCTGTTCGATCTGAGTCCAACTCGTCCGCAGCTGACCACCACTGTACGTAACCCGAAGAAGTACCAAGGGACATGCAGTTTTGCCACTGATTACTAATCTGCAAACAATCCTCTTCGATTGACAGAGGATTAAGAGAGGATTCCATCCAGTTTTATCTAAAGGTGTTTTTCCAGAAATCTAAGAATAAGAATTATTAAATTCAAATCTGCTACCGTCTATCGGTCAGCATTCCCGTGGTAGTTAGTAATTTGCGGTTGTTTTTTTTTAATTTAGACTACTGACAATCGACAGAAAGCCTCAGTGCTGTAGTACTTTCAACATTTCACTAAGATCTTGGAGTTAAGTAGAACGGGAAACGACTGCTTCACTTCTAAAGTTTGGCTTTCCCAGCACCAATCGGACGGGCTTATTCGGAAGATGCTGTTGTCATTGAACTGTCATGCTAACAGCCTTAGAACATGTATCTCGTAGCAAAATATCAGTTTTTCCTAAGTCGCCGGTTGTCGACTCATTTTTAGCTCACTGTTTCAACCTTTAGACCTCAAAAACGTAAAACCTCGTTGCTTTGCATGGTAGGATATCGCGAATATGTCCTGTTGATGCAATCACATCCTGACGTTCCTACACTTTTAGGTGCATAAAATTGATTTAAGACTCTCAGCGCCCTGCTTCGCCGCCATACTAGATAGTAGTGCGATCAATACTCCTCAATTTTATGATAGGCACGCGTAAATCTCTTCTACCGCCAAATCGTCTTAGGAGGGTTCATACTGATTGTTGGAACTTCCAGATAATTCACACTCCGGGGACATATATAGTTGTATGAATAACTCTCTCGATACATGCACTCAAAGGAAGTTGATCTTTTACCAAGCCCCTCATCTTAATATCATTTTAATTATCTAGTTGCAATCGTCAAGTTTTTCCATTGTCACGCTGCTGTTGCTGCAATGATGCAATTTTGCCGAATAGAACCTAAAACTGAGGCTCTTGATATGAGGGGACCTGTTTTGCACTCTAAGTTTCATCATGTTGCTTGTTTTCGCCAATGAAGTTCTGTCCATTTGCTGATTTGTTTTTTATATAAATACCACTGCCCTATTAATAGGTTAACCTTGGTTGATTGAGTCGGCTTAACTCCTATTCTCATTCGATTGTTACTGCCATTTTCCTCGTTATTAAAACAGTAAGCCTCAAAATAACGAAATATATTCTACGTTTTGAAAGTATTGAATAAATTAATTTGAACAGATAGTGAAATCGAAATTATGAGGAAGATAATCAAAAAATGGTCAGCCATGAATATAAGAACTATCAAAGACGCACCAACGTGATATAATATCATCGACGAGGGAAGCAACCGATGCGAAAGACATGCACCCTTGAAATTGCTATACAAGAATATGCCTTTTCAATTTTTATCTTTTTTATCTTTTACTTCCTTTATTAATGAAGCAGCGTACATCATCTTTCAGGAAGAGGGCTATGGCCAGCAGGGGGCTGCCAAGTGAGAAAGTTGACCAGCGGTGGGAGGATTCGAACCCGCGATTTTCACGTTCGAAAGTCACAACCTTATCCGCTTGGTCACTGCCGGCCATGCAGGTTTACGAGAGACCGGATTTAACCGGGTGGGGAATTAATTCGTTGCCGAATGATACCGATTTTTGGTCACTAAAGGCCGATTGTGCATCTATCACAGGTGCTAAATTCATCTATTTGTCCGAATAACATTAAAACAAACAAAGTGAGTTAATAGTAGTCGAAAAACTGCGATGAATTTGACTTGTTACCGTAAATTTCTTCCACTTTTGTTTATTTACACCACTTTTGCTCCTATGCATTGAGCCTCACATTCTCTACTTTTTGTGGTGTGTACGACTGCTTTTTGCATTGCTGCAGTGTGACAGTCTTTCCTTTGTTCTTGGTTCTACCTACATACACGTTAGATATAATCGGATGAAGATCACGTCATCGCACTTTTTATGAACGGTCATCACAACCTAAATTATACTGAGATTTTCCGTAGTCACCACGAGAATGGGCGAGATAGTTAAAAGAAACAAAGTTTTCAGCCTTTTGTTTCCGAGTTACGTCGAGGAAGTTGACAGATTATCGCAGTTGAGTTACTGGCTTTTGGCATTTTCACCAACTAAATCAACTCGAATAATGCCCTTTGTTGGGTTCATACAGCTGCTTTATGATGCGTTTTGCGAAATTTCTTCCTACCCTATGAACTCAAAATAATTGCTGTACATTGTGGTTGGCTGAGTACTTTGATAATTCTTCTTTATCTCATAAGAAGAATATTGCCCAAAGCCCTTTGTGTGAGTGCTTGGCAGAAGAATGTTTCTGTCGCATTTTAGAACCACCTGCCTAAAACAGCTGCCACGGCAGACCGGACAGACGGAATGGGGTAGTGAACTACCATTTCCTTTACTGCGTATTAGCTGAAATGTCCTCAGTCCTCTTGTTGTTTTTCACGGTGCACACTAAACTTCATTTAGTTCGAAATATTAGCCAAATGGCTACTGCAGTTCAACACGGAAAAAGCCTTTGCTGTTGGCTTTTGCTAACAAATCCCTAATGACAGACACCTTGTGGTAACCTTCAAGTTTTTAGGTGCTTTGAGGAGTCGTTATAATTAACAATCTATTGAATGTGACACAGAGTTTTGCTGCATGAACGAATTTTCAAGAAACTCATTCCTAGTGTATATCCGTGGGTATGTGCGTGTTGAAAAGATAATCCTTGCTTGTGGAAGTTGGCCCGCTAATTCGCCCAAATCCACTTTACAGCTATGCAGTTTACCACAAAAACTTAACAGAGCTCAGATTCTACTTTCTCCGCACCATGTCTGACAACATTCAGGCGCAGTGTTTCTGTTTTCTGGCTTGGGTTCTCAGTGACTTTCAGTCTAACAGCTGACTTTGGCTTTCATTCGTATATAAACATATATACGTTCACAAAAGAAAAGTAAAAAAAGAAACCCATATGCTTTAGATGCTCGTGCGGTGGTGCTAGAAGTGAAGCAAGTAGGCGTGAGGCGGCGGTCGCCAATTATCCGGTGCTGTGCCTGCAAGCGATAGCAACAATTGATACCGGCTGGTCAGCTGTAATGGAGCTCTTGGCTTGAATATATCGCCACGCCCAAATAAAGGAACGCTTTGTAAACACAGCCAGTTCGTATGACAAACAACAATCTAATCTTTGAAGTCGACTTGATGCTGCGTTTGTATTCCAATGTCCATCGACTTTTTACACTAGTTCCCAACTTTGGACACAGAGATCTACTTGGAAGGCTCCGTTTGGCAGATTCCGGTGAGCCACCTTTGCAGCTAATTGTTTGACCTTCAGTTCATTAGTATGCATCTTTACACGGTCAAAAACACGCTTTATCCACTCGAAACTTCGACATATATTTGCATTTGCCTAGTAAGACTCCGTGATCTTCGATCCTTTTAATCTTTCAGGAAATCTATTCATTACGAACTAGTGGGTAAGTGGACTCTCCAAAAACGGCCAGGATCTAAGAATCTTATTTGTGGTTATCGTCTGACTGTCGTTTACGATTGTTACGAAAAGTGGTGGATTTATTTAGTTACTTGTTCCAAAATTTTGATCGGAATCATTTACTGCCTTCATAATTGGAATATTGTTTCTTTCTAATGGCCGATCCGACTAATGATTCACGACCACTGAAGAGAAATGTCACCCTGATTACATCCACGATAATTGCAGATGTTGAATTCATTGAGGCATTTTCATAATTTTTCCGCAACATTTCGTAGAATTAACTACTCACGAGTGTACCGGTTGTCATTACGTGATAAAAATCAAGGACAGGATTATTCTACCTAGAAAAAAACGCGACACTTTGGGGAAAATTCTGCCAAGTTTTAATTTGGTCGTCAAGGTAGAAACTCCTTAAAAGCAGAATGAATATGTCGTTGATATAAAGCAAAATAGGGGCTTAGGAAACTCTTTAGTTATCCCAATACTTGACATTATTCAAACTTTGACAAACCAATCTTGAATACCAAAATCTCACTTGAATCATCGACGTGGATGGTCATAAATCCACAAAGTCTCAAGTTTATGAAAGTCCTGTGATGAGCGGCAATATTTGCAAAACCGATCGCATGCTTCCGAGACACTTTCATCATCCATCCGCATGCAAAACATTCTACTGAGACTGAAAAACACTCGAACGGTCTATGGTAGAACCAACTGTGGGTCGAAAAATTGCTCGACCGCCGGTTAGGAACAAAATTTTCCAACTCATCTTGCCGGTCCACGTGACTGCAAACTGTATCTGCTGTCAACTAATTTTTACCAACGAAACTTTAAGATTTCTTCTCTTTTGTTTGTTCTTCATATACGTACATTACAAACTTGTGAAACTATCTCATAGTTGCTATGACGGTGACATTTCAATGACCCATCCCTTTAAAACTGTTCTACAAATAAGACAAAAGCCATTCAATGCCCATCAAATCTGCACATACGGCAATCAATTACGAGACAGAACGAACTTGAGAACAAGAAAATGTAAAAGCAGTCACGCACTGATCATCCTGCTGCTTGTAGGCTAGTTGCCCGCCGAGAAGCTCTTGATTTCGTCAATTGTTTTTTTATTTCCTGCACTTTGAATCAAACCAATCAGGTGATGAGATCAACAAGCGTGTGATTCGCCTAAGATCCAATAACCACCAGCACGTTTCTGGTTCCGCCTTTTTAAAGGATAAAAATAAAGAAACCCTTGAAGCAAGTGCAGAAATAAAACACGAATCGGATTTGGCGAAGACTGCCATAAGATAGCAGTTTCTGCTGGGGCAAACGCACCCTAATCTTTCACAGTGGTTTTCCCCAGAGGAGTTTGCACTTGGATGACACTAAAGGTCTCCAATAAATCAACTTAAGTAATTTAGAAATTCACCACAAGTGTTGTTCTTTCCGCCTTTTCCCCACGAACAATTTCAGTTCAAGCAGCCATTTGCAGTGGCGCAGTAATAAATTTCTACCAAGCATTTTGTGACAAATCTGGACTTTGTTCACGACAAGAATGCGCCATTGTTGAAGTTCATTAATTTTGTTTGAACTGGTTTGGGACAGAGCAAAGTCGCCGATTGTGTGCTCAGTGTTTCGTCCAACCTTTATTCTTTCTGTGTGTATTTTATTTTATATACGGTTTCTCTGTCACCCCAAAGAATACCATCGTGACTGATAAAATGCCTTCGCCAGCCAGAGGTATTCATTCCATGGTGGCGATTTCATTATTGAACTGAAACCAGTGCTAGAGCAATGCCTCCATTCGAAGGGTGGTTGTTCGTGAGTACAGTTCAGACGGCAGCGTAGCCCTATATCCACCACTGGAATTAACAGATTCAATAAAAGTTAACTGTTTGATACTATTAACAGTTTTTACCGCACACTTTCCTAGGCCATTTCTCCCGACTTCATTAGATTTCAATCTCTTCCGTTCCCATCTGTATCCACAGAACCTACCTCACACCATGGTTTATTCATCGCTTTTTTGTCAATGGCTAAGCATTCAATTCGGTTGATGATTCTATATGCTATTGTGTCATTGATTATCCACGGCGCCATCCCCTCAGTAACTTTTTATGTCACGAAAGTCTTCGGTTGAGCATGAAGGAGCTGAAAATTCACTTTCATTTTACCGTTCACAGCTTTTGTCGACTTGGTCTGGCTTGACCTGACCTGACCACATCTAAATATCTTGGAAAGTCCTTATATCTAATGCGTGCCGTCCAGCATCTTTTTCCATGTCATTTAAGTGGAGCTACTAAATTCAATTCACTTTGATGGGTGCCTGTGTGATATCGGTCTTCGTAGTTGAGTTGAGCAAACTTGGAGTGGTAATTCAAACCGGTGGCGGAACACCGGACGGACCCTGAGTTGCCACCTTGGCGGATTAGCTGACTGGAGGTTTAAGTAAAACAATAGAAATGAGAGTACGCGAATGGGTTACCGGTACAAGTGTAGGTCATCTTATGCCCATTACAAATCATATTTCATCGTCAACAAAATCTTTGATTGTCTAGTCTTGAATCCAACAATACCAATTTATTGATTTTTGCCCCTTTATAAGGCAAATCTATGTTGTAGATCAAAAGCTCCAAAAGTGTGCTCCTAACAATGACCACTTTTTCTCATTACGTGATAGGAAGTAATTCACTCAACACAATCGCCATTAAGTTTCCTCTATATGTACGTAAGCACACGAATATGGATGTACATACCCTCATACATGCACATTTCTGGATGGCCTTCTAACTCTACGCCGCAAATCGCTTACAAATAACTCAGCCAGGATTGATTAAATGGATATGATTTTCAAATCAGCAGTAATCAAAAACAGATAAAAAAGAATTTTAAACATTTTTTTAATCTTTTGTTTGCTAATCGGTTACCTTGTCGGCCTCTTCGGTGAACGGCCAAAGCCAGGCTATCCAAAGTCATTTTTATCCAACATGCAGAACACAGAGTCAAGGTGCAAGACAAGTTTCTGTCTTGATTCAGATCCGGTCAAATTTGAGTACACACATTTTGAGGAAACTGACATTGATCAATTTTGTGAAGATAAGCCGCTCACTTCAGCCAATTGTGTGTGACACAAAAGATCTGCACCGAGAAGAGATTATTGGCAGGAAAACTCACTACCCTCAAACGATCCTAGACAAACCAGTGCATATTCAGTATCTTATGTAAAACATGGATGTTTGCGAAACTAGTTCTTGCCGTTGCCGTTCAATCAATTGTCCCTTTCCTATAAAAACATCGAAAGTATCTAGCACGTTTATTTCTGGTATGCCAGGCTCTATGTTGTAATTAAGGTGTGAGAAATATCGTTCGTCTCTATGCTATCCAATCGTCTTTCCAGCACAATTGACTAAATAAGTTGAGAAAACAAATAAAGTCCCAGAGGACTTCAAAAACCTTTGAGTTTGAGGTAATTGAGTCCGCCCAATCAACGTCACAAGGGAACGGGATATTGGTGATTCACTGCCAACACACATTGTACTTAATTGTTCTCCACTCATCAAAAAGTACTCTGCGATTTCGGTCGCGATAACGAGACAGCAAGAGAGGTAGCACTACGAGTAGGGCTTGTTGTTCAACTCCTTGAAGATTATCATCAAGCAATCATTCTCCGTATCGCATAGATGAGGATAAATTAGATTTCGAGAATTTTCCAACCGCGGAATTAATTCACGAATGAAAACAGTGCGAACTATGAACAATTTGAAATAGTCCCAAGTCATTGCCCATCAGTATGCACATTTTACTGTTTTACGGTGAAAATTGAATGACGGATTCCTCTATTATTATTAATGTCAATTTAATCTTAACGTCACAATAATGTTGTGTGTATGCAAATAGGTGAAATAAATAGGGTCACTCGAAGCACATTGAAAGCAGATAGTGGATAGCTTTCCTACTTTTGGAGATGAAAACTTTGACTGCTGACAATTTCTTTTGAGATTTTAGCACACAGTTTTCCAGAGGATTATTGTGATCTATATAAAAAACCGCAAAATTTATGAGAATTGATGCAATGATTAGCACTCTTTCCCTCCAGTCATAAAGGTGATATTCAGTTATGTTCACATGATCAGTCAATGAACATTTGGATGTTTCAGTGTGAAAGTCACTAATTCAACTCCCCCGGACGACCTGCCACAGGTGAAAGCCCTCTCACTGAAATTATTTTGCACTGCTATACGACTATTGAAAATTAAGATAGATTAAAATTAAACTACTGAATAATAGAAGAAGAATTATTGACTTCAAAGTGAGATATTGATTAACCGTGAATTATTTGGATAGCAAAAGGATTTGCGGATTCAGAAAGAACTTTATTCGAATAACTCTTTCCTGTAAGTGATAAAAATCAGATAAATAATTGCTGAGATGAAAGATGTTTGTTCTAAAATAGTGCATATGAATCGGATTATCTCAGTCACTGGAACCTTTCATGAGATGCGAGTACTGCCGAACAGTCGAAATTGTCAAACAGCTCAAGAAAAAATTTGAAAAACTCAACAAGAATTGTTCTAAGTGACTCTATTCGGTAGAACTAAAGACAGAAAGAAGTTCGCACGCGAGATCGACCTTTATTAGGAATGAGGAATTTCCCAAAGACGGATGCAGCTGAGGCATGCCAGAATCTGTCCAGTCAAAAATCACCAGAAATTCAATCACTTGGCACGCAATCCCACATGCAATCTATTGGTTCTTACAATTAGCATAGAGCAAGGACATGCGTTAACTGGCTAAATTTTGTCTAATTTTCTTATATAAACATACAAACAAACGCGTACGCGGAGCATCTATTAAGATGGAAAAGAATAGAAATGTTAAAGTTCCAGATTTCTAACCGCTAAGGCATTTCTTCCTATTGTTTTCAAATAATATTTGGACCAAGTAGTCATTTGAAATTGGCGGAAGTTCGTCTCTGCTTTCATTCAAACGACAAAATTTTCCTGTTATGCTATTACACTGGGAACATTCGAATACAAGGAAGAACAATGTTAATAACCTTCCATTATTATTTTTTTTCTCTCGCTTTACAATAAAATTAAAATATTTCCCAGGGGAAGTCACCACTACTGGAAAACTGTCAAATGAGAGCAGTGAGAGCACTCCATACGGGGACATTCATGAGGAAGCATTGCGGCTTTGGCCGCTTGACCAGAACTGATTTGCTACTAGCCACTCTGTGGTTTGTAGTAGGTTTGTACTGTGAGAGAAATCATGCAATTCAAAACAATCTTGTCAATTTGTCAACAACAAAACTGATTTCGTTATTCTTGAGCCAACAAGACATCGAGGATGGCCTACGAGGTTGGGCAGTCAAATCAAGTCAAATATTGTTTTATGCACCGCTGTGTTCATAAAATTTCAGCTAGAGGTAATACACACAGAATGATCGATCTAGGTAATGACATGGCTGGATGGTTCATCAGCAAACTATCCAAAATCATGGCCTTGTATATCAGAACCAATCTCAAATAACTTGATTCGCAAAAGAAAGAGATACATTTCATTTTAGAATTGTCACAAAAGAATACTGGACAAGGAGATTTGCCATCCGCAATCGATGAGCGTCATAACACAGTCAGCTCTATTGCTCAAGCGTGAAGGAAGATCGCCCCCGAAATCAATCCATTTACCATGGTAGTTTGCATTGTTATCCATATTGACAAGCAACCATCTTCCTTTAGGGAAATGGCCCAACATGCTTTGCATCCGCCTGGAAGGCCAAATAAGCTTCATCAATCTTTTTAAAAAAGAACAGTGCCATATCAGACGAGATGGATGGTATAAACATTCCGTCCAGTGGATGATATCTGGTAGCTGCTCCCCATTACGATCGATGCTTTATTGGGCATCCACGAGCCTTCAGGTCGGAGGTTTAATTCCATTTCTAACAGAACGTTCACAATCTTAAAATTGAACAGAATACACGAAAACAAGTAAAGAAATCGAAAACCAACCGTGTAGGAAAACATTTATTATTGAAGACGACTCTGCGAAACAACGGTGACGGTTAAATAAACAGACCTGAATCGGTAAAGACAGCTTTCAAAGGCCCCGCCGGAAAACAGAACTGGAAAAAGGTGCTCATCCCTTGTTCTGGATTTCGTTCCTGGTAAGCAGTTGCTTCTTGGCAGTGTTTCGTAACTGCTGCTAGGGTGAACGACAAATTCCATCTATTTTTAATTTAATTTAGATTAGGCAATTCTCTTTTGGCAAAATTTTCAGCATTCAGTAGAGTTTTTCGAATAAAAACTGAGTTTTGTCTCTTTCATGAGGATTAGTCCGAGTTGTTCCAATTTACCGACTAGGAAAGCGCAACAGGAATGAACTGTAGGTTGGTGTAAAATGCTTCCCTTTTTATGGACTCATTATGTTTTATCTATGTAATGCACGGAATTTCAGGAAATTGGGTGAATCTTCCCAACAACGACAAGAGGAAACGGAAAAATCTGAAGCTTCAGGAAACACAAATTTATCCCAAAAGTAAACGGAACCAACTTTGTTTTAGATTTTTCTGCTCTGACACACTGGATGACACGATGTGCTCAGTCAACCATCCAGGAAACATAGACTAACAGGGCAGATGTCCAATTAATCATTCAGAGGTTCATTCAGTCGTTCGTTTACTCATTCATTCAGTTGTTCAACCAATCCCTTGCACCTCATCTAACACGATGGCTGCCATGGATCATGATATCAGCATGCATTCGAATGTCCGCGAGTCGAAAACAAAAAGGTCCACCAGAATGTTGGGTACTTTTACTTTTCCTCAAGCTGATCATGTCTTCGCGGCTGAAATGCTTGCCGATGTTATCCCTATTCGACTTTCGCCTTCATTTTCCCTTAACTAGTCACCCCTGTTTGACGTGCGTAAAAGGCGGACGAAATGCAGTCGCTTAATCTCACCTTAATCCATAATCAGATATGATATGAGTGCCAGGCTCCAAGCTGAGCGAAAATTTAAAAAAAACGCTGCACACTTTATCGACTAGTTTGATCTCAAATCGACTGGTGACCCAAGAAAAAGGAATTCATTATACAGTTCCGTGCTTGGAAAAATAAACGTGGTCGATAGGAACGAATGAAGGATAACATTCACCAAGAGGAACAGGTCATTCAGTTCTTCATGTGCAAAGGTACAGCCTGTCACCAAATCTGTCACCTCAGATCCGGAAACAATGATCACTTCGTCAATGAAATGGTCACCTAGGTCGTTTGTTGTGATTAAGTGACTTCAGTGTTCCAGTGAAGGAAACCATTCCAATTTCGACTTCGATTTTGGAAATCGAACGGCCAAAGCGTTCAGGTTTTGTGGTCTCTGGCCGACTAACTAATTTTCTATAATGAGGTCCTCAAGCTGCCTTGAAATAAATCACCAAGTACAAGTATTTTCTAAGTCGCAAACGAAGAAACAACATAATCGACGCCATTTGCGCAACACCTGGTGACCCAGATTGAAGATGAGTTGCATGTTCGATGTAAACACTGAAATTGTGTTAATCGTCTCACTTTCATGTAAACGAACGATGATTCACTAAGGCAACCAAAGAACACAAAAGTGTGTATGGTTCTCGAACAGGGACTGTGACACTGCTGCGCACTGAATTACTTTCTAAGTTTGCTAGTTTATACAGAAGTTCAACAGAATTAAGTGGGATATCAAACAACTAAGACATCTTTTTGGAAGAGGCTTTTCTGCACTGATCCTATCCAGTTAGAAATAATCCATCAAAGTATGCATTTATTCATAAGGTTCCTAGGTTCATCGTCGAACCTACCAACCCGTGGGTTTCAAGACCGATGTTTCCGAAAGCCCATTTTCAAAGTTTGTGTAAAAGCGATAAACAAACGCATTTCCTGGCTGTCTCAAATTTTTTGATTCAAAGCTTGACTATCCAGATGGCAAGATTTATGGTTTTAATCAATGTCTAGTAGATAACTGTGATCCTAGTACAAAACCTTAGAGACACCAAAATCCTCGTCGTTCTCAAGCATGGCTATTCATCACAGAGGTCAAATAATATTAGAAATGGGTCGGCAATATAGATATCACGGGTTAGAGTTAACCAAATGCAACCAAACTTAGTTCAAATTATCAGACAATTGTTAGCATTTCCAGGCCACTGAGTAAAAGGTCAAGACTCGATGTTCACTGTGCGTCGGCCGTTGTTCAAAACGGGATCAACTTCCACAACGTGATTCAAAGAACGGATAAAACCGGAACGATTTTCCCACTTTGTATAGATGGCACTGTGAGGCGGAAACCGAAAACCAGAACATGTCGGTGCAAGTTTAATGGCTGTAAGAAGTGAACTGAACTGATCCGAGAACCGGAATATTGATGAGGCGCAAAAAGCAGGGTATGATTCAAAATAAGCCAACATTTTCTTATGTTCAAAAGACAACTCCGCTAACCCAAAAACCACATCGGAAGCCGAATTGGGGAAAAGGCGGAACCAGATTACAACCGTGACTCTGGCGTGAGCGGATGTGTTGCTTGCAGTCAGTATCCTAAAACTTAAATGTTCTTTTTAATTAGTAGCAATTCGGTTTCATTGGGTCAGGTTATTGTTGAGGTTCGTGAGGAAGAACTACAATTTTTTCTTCTAAAAACATGTGTGGGTTTCAAAAACGTTTCCTTGTCACGTCTGATTGGGCAGTCGATGTATTTGAGTGTACTCATAACAGGAAATTTCAATTCAACCACTAGGTAATGATTGTCTCCTACGGTCGCTAAATCACGATTTAAAAAGGTAATGACTCACAAAAGGTTGGATGAGTAAAAACAAAAACATTCACTGTTATTTAGCCAAAAAGCAGTGGACGAGGCGCCACCCACTTTCAGAAGTCAATGATATTTTAGTACAGAAAAGACAATCAAAAATTTACGAAATTAATTGTCTCCCTATTGGTACTGACGAAAAATAATTTTCTTCACTTGAATCGATTGATTGTTAGGACAAGATTGTGCCTGTTCACAAGTCCAGATCACTTCTTTCCCAGAGCAATTCGATTGGTAACCAGTTTGTAAATATCCGGACCAAACGACGTAAGGAGTGTATCGAAAAATCGATGCGCCATGTATTGGTTTTTTTTATTGTGAATGATATAATATTAATAACACAGCGTTGTTGGTAGATGTAATGCGCCAACGTTTCGACTACCGTGGGTAGTCTTTCTCAAGGCAAGTTTTACAATCAAATTGATTGTAAAACTTGCCTTGAGAAAGACTACCCACGGTAGTCGAAACGTTGGCGCATTGCATCTACCAACAACGCTGTGTTATTAATATTATACCAGATCACTTCCTTCGAAAATTTTGATGGTTAGACAAGAAAGCATGGTTTTATTGACAAAGCAAGAAAAGTGAAGTTTTATGGAGAATATGAAAACTATTTAGGCAAAAATTTTATGACGCTAAGCTCAATATTTTTCCCTAGAAAATCATTGAAAAAATATTTCACTGCGATGCACCCCCTCGTGGTTGTGAACGCTGATCTCGTTCTCATCTTAGACTTATACTTGTACCCATACCGTCTGGGAGCGCGGTCGCAAAATTTCTACAATTAGAGATGTCAAAGAAATGTTCGCCATCTACCGAATAATCTGAGCAAACAATAAACTTCCAAAAATTGCCATGTTCTTTCCATCTTTTATATTCATAAATTACCTAGATACAACATTTAAGTTATTCATAATCGCACACTTTGAGTTTGAAACAGTTTCGCTTGTTCAAAAATAACACAACTGAAGGCATTGTTCACTCGCTGACAGTCGGTTACCTTATAAAGACTGAGATCTTTCTCATGCACACAATTTTACCTCAACTTTTATTAATTAGCTGTTGCCGTTTTGTTTTGTTTTTCGTAACAAGTGTGCAATATAATCGTGGGAGTGCTGAGGAGCAGATGAATTCTGGTGGGTTTAACGCTCACTTGGCCAAACGTTCATACAGTATCTACGCGGGGATGTGTCCATTTAAGAGGGATTGAGTTTCGAGTCTAAGTGTGCGGGATTTGAGTGGGTCATTTCGAAGGCAATTCCCCATGGGAACGGGTAAAAAGAGAAGTGTAACTTTCAAGGAAAGGGTCTCAAATTCCTATGTACTGACGATTCACGTGACGGTTATTTAACTACCTTTGAAGTTCTCCCTCAGTAATGGCGAAACAATTCAACGTATTAGGCTGGAAGAACTCGACGGAGCTTAATTCACTTAGCCAAGACTAGAAACGAATTGCGGTTTCAGGGCAAATTTTGATTACAAATGCCGCTAGGATCGTGACCGTTAACAGGCAGCGCATGTGGTTCCGTGAGATTTGAAAATCAGTCTCTGTAGCTGACATTCGGGTACTCAAAATAGGATTCTAGTCTTAGAATCGAATGAAATTCAGTCCTAATGGTGTGCGTTTGCAAAATATAAATCTTGTTGAGATGGGCCATTCGTTAAGGTCACAAAGTCGTTAGAATGCATTCAGAAATAATTTTCGATTTGTATTTATTCTTTTCTACATTTTGGAGTCTGCGTGCTCTACAGCAGTGCCCTTGCATTACGAAGTACAGGTACTTGTGGCCTGATTTTGACGCTCAGACAAATAATTGTGCGTTATGACAGTGTGCACTGTTCCGATTTGTTTTAAGTAAGCGACAAATGAGGGACTCTGATATCAGTAGGCTTATAACCAATCAGAACATCGAACTCCTTCATCCCGGGGCCAGGACGAGTAAAGCAACGGAAATGCTGATCATAAAACTCCACCGCATTTGTGTGAACACAGGTAATTTCATTCCCCCTAAGATGAGTTATTATTGATCTAATAATACTACTGCAGCCATGCTGGTACTGATTCGAAATATGATCTCCCGTTCAGCATAAACTGGAAAACCGATTGCGCTTAGGTTTTTACTCAATTCAAATAAATAGGAAGAAAAAATGATAATCAAATTTGTAAAATGGAACCTTAAGGTGTTGTGGACAAATCGGACCACCCAGAAACAACGCAACTTTTCTGAACCTGGTTTTTTCTTCAAAACAGTAAATTACGCAGCGTAGTCTCTGATTGCCAGCCTGAATATAACCTTTGTTCCTAGCTCATTCTGATCTCCATCGTACTTTGCAGTACCACTATAAAGTCGTGTTACCCTACGTACCACTGAAAACATTCCCCACTGGTCCGATAAAGTGCAGACCCACTATCTCCTCTTCGAGTTTGAGAGGACACTCAATTGGTGGTTTTTGTTATAAATACTCGCATTTGTTAGAACGGTCACTAAGTGGTAAGCATGCAGAGGGAACGGTTTGCTTGCGTATTGCTTTGTTTTGAGTACGGTTTTTGTGCAGTGAAAGTTTGAAACAGGACAGCAATGGACACTTTGTTTGAGACAGACTTACGCAAAAAGGGTGAAAACAGTTGAAAAATATCATTCGATATTACTCCCTGATTGTCTAGACATGCATCAAATCCGACTGGGTAACAGTAGTAGTATTGTTAATAATAGCATTAGTAGTACTAATGGTGTCGGTATCAGCAGTAGCAGTGCCAGTAGCAGTTTTGGGCACTCTTGTTGTTGATGCTGTTGTTGTTGTTGGTGTTGTTGTTTTAGTAGTGGTAACCGCATGACTATAATTACAGGCCTCACATACCACTCAACTTTTAGCACCACAGAATAGGGTTTTGACTTACTCGCATGCGGTCGAAGGCAGTTTTTACTAATACCACAATTTTCTTCGCAAGCACAGGAGCAACATCAAGGGCTTGACAGGCCTCTAATGCGAACGAACCCCAGTGATTTTGAGACAAAGCTGGGTATCGCATAAAGTCGCAGCTAGTTAACAAAAGTAACCGGCCATTCTTCCGGCAAAGTTTTTTTTTACCTAACAGCGAGTTGGAGGTTTGCAATCAATAACTGATTCGTGGAGTACACCAGTTGCATGGTGACATTTTCCGCATCGACAATATTCGGAATAGTTGTATACAACCAAAACTTTACTCTTCGTAAATCAGTTCCAGTCTACCAGCTGGCGCCGTAAATAGTCGAAAATTAGGATCAATAAAATCAAACTTGTGTATGATTCGTAATAATTTTGAGAATAATATTGCACCAAACACTAATTTAGTTGCCAAATGATTTTTTTCATTTTGTGATGGCAATTCACACAGCTCAAAACCAAAAAACCAACTGAAGATCACCTGAAATTCTGAAACTAATAATAAGCAAAATAGAAAATTTTATTGGCCGGCTCCTAGTGGATTATAAGATTCCGGAACCGCTTTGTGAAATACAAATCAATCACTGGTCTTCCAAGGTCACAGGAAACTAAGACACAGCAAATGACTTTCGTCATCAAATCTGAGGTACCACAGATTGGTATAGAGTGAAACTTTTATAGGTAGTTAGAGCCGATAGCAGTTCAGAAACGAATCGTACAATGTGGCTGTGGTTTCCAGTTCCGATGTATACCGACCGACATATGTGAGCACTTGAGTTTTTCGTCCTTCAATTTAAGATTGTCTCACCGAAATAACAGAATGCCCTTCAAAAACCTAGTGCCTTTCTATAATCTAACAACCGGAAGAATTCTCGCTAACTTTTTTGCCAATCTTTTGGACAGCATCAGCTTTGCGTCTGTCACCATATTCTTGTCAGTGAGTCCCATGCATTTGGAATAAAACTATCCTCCGACACCGTGAACTCACTTCGGCATCAAGCTATCACTGAATAACAACATTCCTTTCGTTTTATTCCAAACATTGTTCATCATTATCCTCGGACTTATCACCAGGGCGTTTCAGGTGATCAACATCCCCATTTTCAATTGCGGTTTCTCAGTTTTTTTAAATTAGCTTATACAGATTTCCGTCGATCGCTTGATTGCTTACTCTATAGTTGCTTTGATAATATGGTTATGATAACTGGAACAATTATTATACCGCATTAGTTTATGCCTCATCTCTTTTTAAGACAAGTGCACAAGTGAAAATAATATTTTGCGAAAACAAGTGGAAAATTACTGTCTATTGCTGGGCTAATGAAGATTTTTTTGAAATGAATATGACCTTAGGAGCAGTCGGGTTCATCAAAACTCTTCCCGTAACAAAATAATTTCTCCTCGGGAAGGACACTTAAAATTTCTGCTTGCACTTCACCATTTGGCTATCGCTGAACATCCTGGTATGGTTCCTCTAAGTTATTTTGCAAAAGCAAAATGCTTTGGGCAGAGGATCAGACATTTTGGATAAAATAATCGGTTTGCCCCAAAACAAGGATACGGAAATCAATTATCCTCGAAATGGTGTTTGTTTTAAGAGGAAAATGACAGCAGTTAAAGAGTCTACAGTTGTCAGACTTGGGAACTAAACAATGCATGAAATCATCTTCATTGCACCAGGGAAGAATAAAGCAATGTTGAAGAGAATGTGACTGCGATCAAGTCTACTTCCCATAATCTTTGTGACAAATGAGCAGTATTGGCAATAAGAGTACCAGGAAGCGAAGATGAAAACACAAGACTGAATACAAAGACATGATCTTGCCGGAGCTTCAAACGGCACATTTTCAAGATTACTGAGCCGATTATACAGAGCAATAGATAGCAGAGGTACCCTAGACAGTACCCTTCCGTGGATAATAGAACTGAAAATTTTGTCAAGGTAACTTAAGAATTAATGGCCGAAACTGACTACTAAAGCGAGTGAATGGATTCATGTATGTTTGCGCTTCTCAGTAGTTGACGGAAACTTTGTGAGCAGAAAAGACGCGATAAAATTGACCATTCATGATTTCAAAATTTTTTACCACATTCTACCGCGGGTGACACCTCTGCATTCTCTCCTGGACTTCGCCGAAGTGCACGGAGCATCATTCTTCATTGTTTCAGAAATGGGAGAGAGATGTTATTGGTGTTGTTAGAACTATATCTAACTGTAATTTAGCGAATTTAGTTAGACCTCGTTCGCATAGAGAAGAAGTGGGACCCATCATGAGCGTAACTCTGCATCTGCTGTTCATTGTGAACCGAATGACTGCGTTATTCCATTACTTGCAGGTGAGTCTATATCTTCAAGGTCTTAAGATCTGGAAGTATGCTTTCTGGATGCTTCTAAACAGTTCGGATACGATTCCAAAAAATTGATGTACTTTCAATACAAATCTGAAAGTTACGGAATTTTCGTCCATTAGGAGACTCGTGATAACCAAGGTTTTCTTGGAATTTTGTCAGTTCGATGCAACGCGGAAAGCCATGCCTCGCAGTATCACCCCTAACTACGCAAACTAAATATCCAGTATTGGAACAGTTTATAAGGGAGTAAGGAATTAGACAGAATTGTGATACGCTAATTCATTACAACAAGCTCAGTTCATTCTGAGGTAAGAGTTAGACTTCGAATATGGGAGTCTTTTAACAGAAATAGTTTTAACCTTGTGATTTATTAGACAGCTAGAGCCAGAGAAGTTTTCCTAATGTTCTGAAACCTTAGGTTCGTTTTCCATTAGCAGCTACAGTTTTGTAATTAACAACTTCAAAAATAGGCAGAATGAACATCTTCCTTGACAATCCATCCCGAAAAGACGGACACTCCACATGCGTGGATGGCCCATGTCACGTGATCTGGCCGCTTTTCGTATACTTTTTCACTTGCTCTAATTTTAATGAAGCGATGTTTACTTATCCCAACCCTGAATGCGGTTGTTAAAATTAGCCCGATGAAGATGAATAATGGCGAACTGAACGAAGAAAAACCCTGCAGAATATATCTACTCATCTAAACCATAAACATCACTCCCCAGCCTCGTGTTTGTCTTATCATGCGTCTTAGTGCATGCAACCGCAGGATTCATATTATCATATTATTGAGCGAATCTTACTAAGGGTAAAACTTCCGAATAAGACAACGGTACGCGCAATCTAACACCACAACGAGTGGTTTTGTTTAAACCGGATGTTCTTCTGATTTACAGTTTCGGATGCGCAAATGTTAGTTCCAAATTTAGGGACATTTTTTCCAATTTGGGAATAAACATATTATGAGAAATAATCCAATGAATAATTGTGTGGCTTACTGTTACGTGCAGCAACGTCCAAGTGACTAGTCTCATACTTATTCCTCTCTTTACTCACATTCGTTGGTGTCTAATCTTCATCATCTGCCTGGTACCCTGTGAAAGTGTTTTTCAAGTGACTGATAAAGTCTAACACGAATTATCGGAAAGATTCCTTGATACGTTAATCTACTGGGGAACTTTGACAAAAGACATCCCCTTTATCGGCTTTTTAAATCTTGTCGTCAAGTTCCTACTACGGAAATATGCAAATACTTTCATTTGTTGCGCCGAATTCCCAAAGGGAGGCACATCATTCCCCTAATACCCGCTTTAAATCCTTTCTTATAATAGTGACAGTGACTGAAAATAAATCCATTGCGCCATCGGTGGGCGGAGTGCATGCGAAATACTTTTTGAAATCATCTTTTGTTCTTCTGCCCAGTCCAGGTGTAAGTGAAATGGAAGGTCCATTTGCCTGGGCTTGCCCATCGCAAAATTACCGGAAATAGTACCTTAAACGGCTTTGAAAACGCTCCGTTCAGAGTACAATAAACTTCGTGAGAAGAAAATACCGTAAAGCAAAGCTTTGAGAATGATTTCTTACTTTTCTATTTCCCTGCCGCAAGTCTATTGGTTTATTATGGTCAAATAAACCAATAGACTTGCGGCAGGGAAATAGAAAAGTAAGAAATCATTCTCAAAGCTTTGCTTTACGGTATTTTTCTTCTCACCATTGACGAAAGCGCATGTAAGATACTGCGGATTTCGTTTGGCAAACACGACTTGTTATGAGCACTCAGACCACCACTTCTGTGTAGCAGCAAACCCCAAGTTCAGCGCAGTTTAGACCGACGTGACAGCAAGCCACCCATCTTCTTTAGACGCATTGCACAAACGATCTGCATCGAGCGGTGGATATTCGCGAGAGGAATATATACACCAGGGACCTTTTGCCTGTCTAACTTTTTCACCAAAAGTGACATCAAAAAAGCGAAATCTAAGAGCATTGAAATTATTAGACGAGAATAGAATGAAGGTTTCTGTCGGATCCGCTGATTCTACACTATTTTCCACTTCGCTTCGGATGAGCGTCAAAGCTGTTCCAAGCTGATGGTTAGCTGACTTACAAAGTTCTCTCGGCCTCATTCGGACCGAAGCGTGAGGTACTGCATATACACACATATAAGTGTGTGTATCCGTTCTACAAGATGCACTGATTTTGTGTACGATGCTATTCAAGTTATAAACAGATGCAAGTCGATAATATTTCTTTAGTTTGCCATGTTTTTTCCTGAAATTTGCAAATCCTACAGTCCCAATTGAGCGTGGTTTTAAATGAACCTGGATACGGAATGGGTAATTCATGGCAATTTTGGTGAAAAGGTGCGGAACCGCAAAGTGATGGGGGATTGTGGAAGGAGTCCTTTTCAGATAGATCCTACTGAAGCGGACTTATGAAGAAAAGCAGCAAAATCCTGTCCCCTGCCGGAAATAAAATTGATGTAACTGAAACTGCATTAAATTATCGACCTTGGTTTTCTCTAGTTTGTGAGTGAGTGATCAATACTTGCACGCACGCAATGGCGCGTAGGGGCAAAGCTACTGATTCCGTCTAGTTTTTATCGTTTCCCGCCTGGTTGGTTTCCCTTATGCTTTAATCTTGGTTTTCAGATTACACCCTATAGCAGTGGCATTTCGTCCAGTCCGTTGTTGACTGACGCTGGTGAGATCATCGAGGGCTTTACACATTTGCAAGTGCGAATAAGTCTGCCTGTGATACACGTGTTTCACCTGCTTGTCACCAATACAGGAAGAGACTCACGAAATTTCCAAGGAGCAACTCATCTACAAGGGATATCAGTTATCTAATTGGCAAACAAAACGGAACATTTGTTAAATATACCCACACGAACATTTCCCTTAGCATTTTCACACATTAGTTCCCAATGAAAATATTTGCAAATTCCACGGTTTTATTATGAATAATATGTCCAACTGGGCATTGAGACGAGTGGCATTTTTCCACAAAAATAGGTTGCACCTGGAAAAATCGTCTTGTGTGAAAACTCATGATGCTATCACATGTGAGTGGTTTTCCCGATGAGTGGGGGTACTCTTGCTAACCACAATTTCTGGAGCAGTGACAATCCCTATAAGAAAAGGCTCAATTAAACCATTCTGCAATTAACTAAAGCAGCAATCTCTATAGAAGCACTAACTATTCATCTAAACTAGTATAGTTCTGGTGCATTTCCATTTTGACAGATTTTTCGATTTTGTAGCATGTGCGCTATTTCGACAGAGTTCGCGCCGCTTTCTTACGACTTCATGTTGCACGTGCGATCTGTTATTGTGTCGTGTACGAATATTTTGCTGTAAATATTCTGCTAAGGTGTGGCTCTATAGGAAAAGTATACACACAAAGCAACAAGAAAGAAAAACGATTTCATCTTTTACTCGGAAGAAGTTTCTTTCGGTGATTTTCGACCTAAAAAATCCGGATCAAACAGACCGCAACGCGCGAGAGATTGGTTGGAGTAGAATTTACGATAGGCGGCCGAAATCAATTGGGCATTTTGAGGACTTCTGCAAGGGATTTGAATTAATTTGGCCAGTCTGGTGATAGGGGTCATTATTCTTCAGTGTGGTCCATCTAGCAGGGGATATCCTCCCACGTTTTAGACCTAATCAGGGCAACCGCTGCTTTGCTTGTCACAATTTGTCACTCGAGGGGCAAAAAATCCCAAGCTGTCTGGTCTGCTTCGATACGTTATTAACAAGCTAAATAATACGAATGGCCACCATTCAACGATCGGCTACAGCTGCACTATTCCGAGTTTGTCTTCTTTGTACCTTCCCACGAGATATTTCGTGTCAAATGCATCTGAATAATTAAGGAGTTCAAGAGCAAGTCACAGAATTGTCCGCTTCAGGGAAAAGTGATGTGTTCATGGAACAGGCAAGTTGTTCCTTATTCATTTTTGCGCCTCAGCTAGATTGACCTCAGCATGGCACTTCTTTATCCGTAAATCAGACAGTTTTGTCTCTGGAACTTTGGTCGTGCGAAGATCAAATGAAAAGCCAGATACTATTATGGATTTGTTGCGAATTTTCTGAGTCGTCTTATTTGTTGATAGCATATGGGCATCAAACAAGATGACCAACTGGAAATTCTTCCCATAAAGATAAACATATCCAGCTTTTAGAGCATCGCTGGATCTAACGCTTACCAAATGCCACGGATCACGCCAGATTTGACAATGAGTAAAGAAAATATTTTGATGTCACCATCCAAGACAGTTGATACTCAAAACGAACCCTTCCATATTAATTTATCTTCAGTGCTTCTTGCCTTATGAAGTGCGTAGGAGTCGAGAAAAGCTTTACTGGTAACAAGTTCCCACAGATTGTTCGATAAGGAAAATCTATCTGCTATGTGAACACAAGAAACTTGTCAGTGCAAAGTGATGGGGAGATGGACAAAAGTTTCAGGCTACTGGGAAGTTCTACTTTAAATCATACTAAGCCTACCTCTTTAGCTGAAGGCAGTTAAAGATAATAAGTATACTTCTGGCTGAGACTATTCCGTTTGACTGTGACAGGAACGAAGACATGAATTCAGCATGACACTCAAAATTTCCTGATTCAGGATGAGTGGTGCTAGAAGTGTTCCTTTCAATTTAGGAACAATGGAAATAACAGGGATTCTGAACTAAAGGCCTTTCCGCACTCACGCGGTGCAGATGGGTGTGAGTCAACTCTCCAACACAAAAGACGGTATGAGACGGAAAGAGGATGACATGTGAATAGCATGGCTGACAAGAACTGATGTCTTTTATGCTTCCCAAAGAAAATATCCCAATCCAGTGGGCGTTACAAGCCATTGGAACCTCCATAGTTCTCTGACTGAAATTCATATGGCTTGTTTGGCCACCATTTCATCCGCAGTCACTGGCAGAATTCCCGCATCCTACTTCCGACTGGATTTTGTCCTTACAAACGAATTAGGCCAGACATTCACTCCAGTTTCTTTCTACCAGCTGGTATATTTCGTTATCACTTCACGATACATGTCAATGAAAAAAGTGATATAGGGAATTCATTTAAAACACAAAATCAGCACTTTATCATTCAGACTTCCATTCAATCAAACGGGTGAAGTCTTTTGATTCCATATCCTCAGACGTCTCGATAGATACTACAGCAATCCTACTTGATTTCAGTTTGTAATTATTGTGCCGGAAGCATACTCAACATCTGCCAACCAATGCCGTTTATTTCGAGGTAGTTTTGCAGGTAAAGTCATTAATTTGGGACAAATTCCAAATCCGCATGGTTTTTTAATATCCCTATTGCGAATACTTACCGGACTCTCCAAAAGTTTTCAGGTAGTTCACGTTGATCCTTTTTCCATTCCCATAGCAAGTATTTCAAGAAATCTACCATTTACCGTCATCGCAGGATTTTGCTTCTGTGCACTTCGAATTCCTCAACCATGCAGGCTGATCACGGTGGCCGGAGGAATTTTAGTTGGGCTACAGTCTTGACGTGAATAGTCTTCATGGCTTTCTGATCCCTCAGCTTGGCATCTAGATTACAAAAATTTCATCGCCATTTGAGGATGGCATCGTCGGTGCTATCAGTAAGATGATCTGTTTGCCGTGCTCAGCGAACAGAACGCCGTGTAAACCAAGAGCCTGAGCTGCGACTAACATAGATTTTTAAATCCATTGACATGGACAGTAACCAGACTTTCGTTGAACCCTGAGCTAACCCAATTAAATGGCACGCATCAATAAGGCGTGAGTCCAGATATTCGAATCTCCGCTCCAGGGGCTTTTTACAGACCACAAAATGCATCGGTTTCTTAAGCAATCTAAATAATTCGAATATATTTTAGGTAAAAGACCGTCCATTTAAATTTTCCATGTGTTTGAAAAGCATTAGATGTGCGACAGTGATTCGTATTTTCTGAATAGGAGTGTCACAGTCCAATGGTCAAAGTACTCGTGCGGTGATCCGAAGGTTTCCAGTTCGAAGCCGAATGGATGCGTAGAAATTTGGTCCCTAAAAAATCTAAATATCTGCTTATTAAGATTGCTTTCACTTAGGGCTACTTCAAAATGGTCCAGTGTATATCACAGATATATTGATATCATAACCGTCAATAGCACTAAGAATTTTATCAAGTGAATGATTTACAAGTTTTGTACCACCCTTCAAAGTGTCAACCTAAAATTTTCATTAAACATATCAAATAAACCAACAAGTCAGGAGGCCCGTGATTTCCGAGTCACACTTTAGTAGTAGACATTCGCCTGCTAGTTGGTGAAGATATCAGTTGTAATAACCTTTCGTTCAGTGAGCGAAATCTGCTAAAGCAGATTCTATTTTTAGGTTAAGTTAAGAAAACCAAATAAGTATACCGACAGCGGTAGTTTTATTGACTGACTAACTGACGGACTGGCTAATTGCCTGGCTGAATGTGTGACTTACTTCCTTTGGTGACTGACTAGCTGAATTTTTGACCGACTGACTAAGTCGGTTGCCTTATCAATCTGGCGGCAATAAATGGGTGAATAAATTGTGATTGTTTGTTTTAAATAAAAACTCGTGTTACTAATACAACTGTTTCAGAGTTCATTAAATATGCTTACGTTCTCCAGGGGATTTTTGGTTGCCGTTTGGGAACTATATATCGCACTGCAGAATCTCTGTAACTCCTAGAGATCAATAGAAACTAACGGTCACTTATGGAACCGAATATTTTATCGATTTCACTTCGAAAAGAGAATGAAGATCTTCAAACAGCAGAAAAACTATAATATTTAACGTGGTTAGATGTCAAACGGCGATCTTCCCAACAATTCCCAGACGAAAACGATTCATTTGGTAGAAAATTCCAATCAGGAAATATCAAAATGTCTCTGGGTTTTCATAGCCCGGAGCGAAATTCTCTTTTCATCACGGGGAAATTGGGAGAATTTGAAGAAATTTAGTTTTGACCTCCTGCTTAGTAGTTCTACCAGTTCTGTCAGGCTTTCCGTAACTACCAATTTCGTACTTCCGCACAGTGGTGCGCATCAAACGATGCAGCGTGTAAAATTAGCAGACAAGGAGTGGTCCATTTTCTGCTTGATTTACTGACGTTAGGATTTCGCAGTTGCAATTACAGTCATGATATAATACTCCCCGGTGAGATTTCAAAGAATCGCCTAACACGTTTCATTTGCCTCGATTGTCGGGGCGAATCACATCGAGCTATTAATAGATTGTTCACGTGCATAAATGTTTCCTTTTCTTCCGTCCGATGTAAACAACTTTATTTTCTCGAGAGAACTACAGGATGCAAATTTACACTCAATAAACCTTTGTGGATTTTACTCCACTTAATTATTTCCTCCGGTCATTGTTTCCCTGTCAATACACTTCACTTTCTTCCACCTTTATTTATTTTACTCTCGTGTACTTTATTAGAAAGCAGTCCGTAGCCAAATGCACACTCTCGATTGGGGAACCAAGCGACAATGAATGCTGGGGAAATGCGGACATTCAAGTTGGAATTTCACAGAAGTGTTACTCTCACGATGAATAGGAAAACGAATAGCACGTTCATAAAACGGTCGGGTATTTGTGGGAAATAAAGAGGCTATTCGATGTTCATTTTCAGTAGTCTTCCAAAAATAGGCATCCGTAGATCGATTGTCAGTTCAGTTTTTTCCGGAATCAAAGTTGCCTGAAAATTTGGACAATTTTCCGACAACATTCCTTGCCTCCTGTTCTTTTTGAATAAATAATCCTTGACAAATGATAACGATCAGTTGACCAATTGTCCTGCATGAAAAATGACCAGTTATGTATAATGAAACCTTGTTTCTCTTGGGTTCTCATTTGTGTCATTATTTATTGGAGGTTTCACACAAACGCTGTCAACCCATAAATTCAATTTGATTTGCTAGTTGTAATGGATGGACTGACCGATCATCCTGCCTTGATCTAAATCGGGTGAAAGGAAAGGAAAAAAATGAGTAGAGGAAGAGGGAATTAAAATAGGTAAAAAATACTAAACAACTCACCGCCTGCCCCAATGGATTTCCTTGATCATTTCCCATTTTCTACCTGGACTAACCCAATAAGCTTTCTTAGCTTATTCGGCTATGTGTAGTTACTTGATTTGTGGACTGCCTGAAGGCGCATACAGAACCACATACATACACACCAAGATATAAATGCACAAACATCTTTCCATCATCATCATCATTATCTTCATGCAGTACCATATGTCGAAAAAATGAAAATTGCTGTTACCTTTTGTCTATTGTTGCTTCGGCCACAAATTCACCAGCCCAATCACGTACTTCTGCACTTCACACCCGTGCGTTCCCTCCAAAACACACACGCAAGCATGCAGCTGCCAAAATTTCGGTATCTCTTAGTTGGTTGCCCATTTGTTTTTGTAACTGGAAATCAGCTGGATGTGAGGCGCCTGCGAACGGTGGTAATGTATTTATCTCATCTGGATAACCGGAGGGGGAGGTTGGAGAAACTGTTAAGAATCAGTGGAAAGTAAAAGTAACCCACGCAAGCAAATGTGGACTGGCAACTAATGTCAAGCCGACTGGTTCTACTGACTGCCTTTCTGATTTTCTATAACCTTTAAAGTAATTGTCTCTGGTTCATCTGAAATAGGGTTAACAAACCAGTGACACAATTCACACAACCTGCAGCCATGCGTTTTCGGATATTCTAAGCTAGTGCGGCACTGGCGAACTACTTTGATTCATTTGTCCAAAGCAAACTTCTTTCTGGGAGAATTCGGAGAGAAAATGCATGTGATTGACGGAAACGTCTAGCAACAAACTAGTAATATGGAAATTCGGTGGACATACTAATTCATTGCATGCTAAACGGAAAATCCATTTACTCAGTATGCTTGCGTGCAAACGTAGTTTGCAATGCCCGGAACTGGATCGACAGTCCTTTTTCTGGTAAGTAAATGAATTTATTTCTTATCATTTATCTTTTACATCCTTTTTTATTATTGGTACACACTCTTCAGGAAGGGGACTGAGGCTAGTGAGACGCTTTCGAAATGACAGATTGGCCATGAAAAAAGGTTAAAAATAAAGTGAACACAGCAAAGAGCAAGTAAAAATGAATCCCAGTGTTGGGTGATGGATGTAAAACCTAGTAATATTTGAAATTGCATGAAAATCCGTTCTTCCTTTACAAGTTCTGACCGGTTTGTTACCTTCCGCAATCTTATCATTGCTTCTCACAGAACGGATGTGCATATCTATGCGCAGGAAGGATACATCAAGTTTCCGTCATTTTCTTTTCATTATCTCGTTTTATTTCCGGTATTGATGAAACAGTTGTGAGTACCATTTAACAGGAATGGGCCGCGGCCAACAACGTGCCGTCAGGCGGGAAAATTCACCGGCACTGACAGTCTTCCAACCCGCGACCTGAACGCCCAAACCCGGAAATCTTATCCGCTTGACCATAGCCGTCTTCACACCAATGAGTATGAGATTCGCAGGAACCGATTGGATCGTAATTTTTTGTACAATATAGAAATATCTTCCAAATAAAATGAAAACTGTATAAAAGGACAAAACGACAACCTATTTCCTGCACAAGGAGGCATGAAACACAGATACTCAAGTGTTTGGTTGTAGCTATCTGAGGTTCAGATATTCCTACATTCGATCGCCTCTCTGTCCACCACACCTTGACTGACCGCAGCCCCCATCAGAGAATATTGCATAACTATTGAAAACGAATAAGGAAAATTGTTAATTTCGGAAACACCACAATGTGGCAAGGAGGCTCAGCTCAGTTTGTCGCATTCACTCTAACATATAACATCCAACGTGATTGCAAACATTTGATCGGGATGGCAGTTTTTACTCAAAGTGATTCACATCTCCCGGAATATGTGCATATTAGATGAAATAGTCAACTGATCACTTGATGCCCCACATTTTGGAAGACGAGCATTGGACCGGCAGGAGCGCCTGAACCGCTGTGACTGCAATCCACTTATCCCTCTCCCTGGACTACCCAAGATCCATGTTATTGCTATGGAATGTCATTGGTCAACAAATTATGTTGTTTCCAGTGTACTCTGCAAAAACTTTTGGACACTGTCAGTTTTCTACGGCATCTGAAGACCAGAAAAACAAAACTAGGAAAATATTTACTTTGATAACGCCATATTTCCTGGCGATCTAACAGTCAGGTCCAAGCAATTTTTGTAGGGTCACACGAGAAGAGGGCAATTCTGTATGAGTACGAACTACTAATTACAAGATCATGTCATGAAATTCACCAAATATTCATTTTATTTAAGTAGCATTAGGAGGCGGAATATTCAAAATCACTCTCTGACACTACTAAAATAGGCAGAGGTATTTCTCAAGATTTCAATGAACTAGCATTTTTTGGGACCCGATTATCCTAGTAGTTACAAAAAGTAGTGCGATTAATTTCCTCGAAACCGCTGAGAAATACGTTGCCAAAATAATATACGAGGGCATAAAACAGAAGATTACTATCCACTTAATATTGTTATTTGTTTAATAACAATGCATCTCAAATGTAATAATAATGCACCAAGTAATAGGATTAATGAAGCAACGCGTCGTGAAACCAGATAGAATAAAGCCGGGAACTCAGAAACAAGTGCATTCATACGTACAATTGTCAGTGGAGTGTAACCCTGTGGTTCATTACTGGCTTTCACTTTTTATTTTCCACTGTTCAGAAAAACTCCCAAAAGTTCACCAAAATGTACAAGTTCATAGTCCCAATATCTTGCAAAACAGTGGATATTGCCTAGATCGGTGATTTTTTGTTGTTGAAATACCATTGGCGAAGAAAGCCTGGATAAGGCACAATTCATCTGCCACTCGATGTTCTTTGGCTGAATTGCACGTGGGTTTGGATGCCTCATTTGTGTGGATGCATCTGTTTATTTGCATTGTCATATACTTATGAAACCTCGTACATCCGAAACTTTAGCTGCAAAGATGTGTTCATTATCAGCTAGGAAACTGGGCATGCAATTTTTCTGCATTCTGTTATAGAAAGAAGTTAGCCACATTAAGCTCTCAGTTTGGCTTAGTATTCAAAAAGAATGAGCAAACGGGAAAACTTGTTATAACTGTTCCGTGCAAGATTATCACGCCTGTCACCATAATTTGAAATTTTGTTAAAACTACTCGGAAATTACACAAATGTGCAGCATGATGCATCCTACGTACGGCGGAATTTTTTCCTGCACCCATTCTGCGAAATGCATCTGTTTCTGGACTATGTGGCAATTTGGGAACAGATCATCTGTAGTTGAAGTGCTGCTATTCAACATCGTTCCATATAGAATCGCTTTAGAAGTTTTATTTTGTAAAACACTACAGCTTTTATGGCTAAGGTTTTGTCATATTCGTGCATAGGTTTCACCTACGAAGTGACCATTTTATGAAAATCCTTGAGTGTTGAAGCTGGTAAAGTGCTTTTATCCATCTGTGGAAAATTTTCCATCAAGAAGAGATGATGCCCTTGCCACGAGGTGTAATCCAATTTACAAATATTATGGATTTCATTGAATTTCAGAATTACGCAGTCCTGCAGTCACTACTGCTGTATTGGTTTAGGAATGCATGATGGACGCCTACGAATTAAACCCCAGACACAAATTCAGATAGACCAAAAGCTGGGTTACTGAAAACATTGCTATCGAGCACGATTTATTCAGTTATTTGACTACAAGTACGCTTCGTTGTACTCTTCTCCAATCAGTTCTCAGCGCACTACTTGGCTTCATTCGCTGTGAACGGATGTAGGAAGCCGTTATCAAACCTTATATAGTCTTGGTTTAGGTACCACGAGTAATCATAGGGGTGATTTGTCTGTGTGGAATTAAGAACAGATCTGGACATGACACTGGAGCTAAGAGAAAAAATGAACCAAACAAGGCTGAAGACCAGTCAGACAGTAGCGTTTGATTATCATTTGAAACAACTTCCGCTACTTGGAACAGCGGTGACCAAGCTGAACCAGTCACTGACAAGAAACTCTGACCAGTGAGTGTCATGTTACTTTGGTTATCTCCAAAAGAAAACTTAAATGGACTCAACGAAACTTACTCAGCTGGAATTCAGAGAATTAGTCTCATTGGAACAAAACTGACGCATTATATGACAATACCACGATCAACTGTATAGAAACCCCTCGGCACAGATTCCCAGTTATTTGGCTACCTTTCCGGAGTTAATTTCTGTAAAACGAACTTTGCGATTTCAAAATATTCCATCATTTTCTTTCTGGGTCCTTTAAATGAAAGTGGTCAAAGGCTAAGTGTGAAGACTGAATAGTTTTCCCGTGTGTTAATAGAGCTTGGATTTGGCTTCATGCTTTTGTAAAAGATCTAGAATGATCACGGAGCACTGTCTGATTTTTATGAAGACAACAGAAGTCCGAAAATTTTAGGATCTGTGAAATCAACTTCCAATAGTTCTACTAAGAACCCAACCTCATTTTAGAATTTCATGACTGAAATTATTCAATTCCTTATAAAAGTAACTCAGTAAAGCTCTTTAAATTACTTAATGAGTTGTTGAATTATATCACTTGTTTACGCGAAACTTTATAACTGTGAAATGGAATTATTCGAAACAGTCGAGACCAGAATGTCTCATGACTACATTGTGAAAAATTGGAGAAAACCCCTCGTCGAGTCACCATGGAAAAAGGGATTACAGCTCGAATTCACAATGAAGATCATCACACTGGAGGAAAAACATATTCATTTGTTTTATTACCTCCTCGCATGCATTTCGGCACGGGTGTAGCCGAAATTTATCCAAGTTAGACATCTGACCCATTGATGGGAATCCCCATATTCGTCTAGTAGGGCATCCCGGCGAGCCCAGCTATGGTGGATTGTCTGCTTTGTAAACTGTTTCCAACAAAACGTTTGAAACTCGGACAATATAGGATTTGACTCTTACACACATATCCCACAAATGACCTAACTTTAAGAGTGGCGCCACCAAGATGATTACATCGGTCCAAAAACCGTCTACACGTTCTAAATAGTTTTATTATTTGCTGCTCGCAACGAATTCCCAATGGGGTTTGCTGCAAGCGATCGAGGTGTACTAAGCACTGACTCGGTAAGTCAGACAGCGGACGAGACTGGTATATGTTATCAGCCAATGTATCAGTCCGTCAGTTACTCAGTTAACCTAGAAACTGGAAAAGTATTCTGGTCCCTAAAAGCTTCTTCTTTTCTAGCAATACGGAACATCAAAATTCCCCGCTGTGTTTTGTCTGGGACTGAATCTAGCCAGTAATCTGCGATGGTGGTGATTCGCGTGGTTCCGTTTAGCAGTTTTCAAATGAGGAGAGACGTCTGCTCCGATACTCAGTTGTTAGCGCTTAAGTGATTCTATCTCTAGTTTATAACAATCCATACCCTACAACTCTAGCGAGATCAGCCGGATCAAGCAGATAAAATTCTTATTTGTTAGTCAAAAACAGATCATTCACATTGCCTTTCTAGTGTCGAAATTCATTGGCCAATTTACCCGCTGACCAAAGGGCCCATTGTTATCAAGAGACTTTCTGATGGCGCGATTTCGCTCAGCCTTGTCGTCATAGTCTTGCTGCCCCTTACGAATCGAATCTGACTGCTTCTGAACAATGCCAAAAAAGCAAATGTAAATTACCTGAATTGTTAACTGTACCTTCTGTCGTTACGTACTGACTAAATAAATCGATTGTTGTACTGTTCACTGACAAGAAAATCATGGGGATTGCACAACATCACTCGACAGCAAGTTCATACCTATGAACCAAGCAAGATTCTTTGTTCTTTGTTGAGCTATCGTGAGATTATTCTATTACGACAGCAGAAATGGGATACAGTTGGCCTCGTTCTCGTCTCGTGAGTATATTTTCTGATGGACGCCGTAAGTCCGGTGGCGACAGTTCAGTCAGCTTACAGCCCAGTTTCCATCTCGCTGTAGGCTACAGATATTGTCGCTCCGATTTAGTAGTGTCAGGAGACGAAAAGCTCTGCTACTCCGGAACTGAGATGAAATAACCCCTCGTTTCACAGCCCCAAGCAAACTTCTGGGGTGATTCGGTTTCCAACCGTTGGATCTTAAATGTTTCTACTAATAAACTTTCCATTGAAAATCCAACTGATTACCTTTTTGCTTGGATGATCCTCCGCTTAACAAGCGGAAGTTCATTTTTCGTCCTAACTCACCGTGTACGCATATACATGTAAAATTATTAAGTAGTTTCGTCATTTCACGCCTAAGACCTTATTGCCTTTTCAAAGGTCAATCCGTGAATTATCTCTGAAAACGGCACCGCATAACTCCTCCTTCTCCCTTGATCTTCCTACGTTGAGGCTCAAACTTGACGTACCGCAATGTCTGTCTGCTTGGTCTAGTTCAGCACTGCATGATACCTCAACTAAAAGATACTGACGGGTAGGTTGGTGGCAAAGGGAATCGAACCCCGTCTTCAATAGCCTTTAGTTCACATGATCACAGAGATCTTTTTCTGTAGCGGCTTAAGTTTACTGACATGGCTTTCTCACGGTGGCATGCAGATATCAAAATGTTCGAAAAGTTTAAACAAAGTAGAAAAGATAACAAATAAATGTTATTCCTCTTATCCTTTTCATCATTTTACTGTGGTGTGGTCGTTTATTGCAAATAACGGGCTGGATGTAAATCTGAGTAAAAGGAAATTCGAAAACTGTGGCGAGATTCTTAAGCTTCCAGATATATTAAGCAACAAAATTGATAGTGAGAAAATGATTTAGCACAAATTTTCCGAAAACCGTTCTATTGATTTTCAGCGTGTCACAAAAGGCTGCAGTCATGCTTCTTGGGAAAAATTAAGCTAATCAAGGACCGAATACATTAACTGTAGGAACTCCCCATAGTTTCATGTTTCTTTGCTTGGAGCGCAAGCATCGTTTACAGAACTATGGAACAATGATCCATATCATAGCAGTGAATAGATTCAGTATATCTTTTAAAGCTGCTTCATGCGGAGCGGTTTACACATTGATTTGTGCAGGTCATTTGGGTTCACACGCACATCTACACGAATCGCATCAGTCCACTTGAAGCGGTCAACGCAGGTAAAGACCTGAATTGTGCTTAATCGAGCGATACCTTTAGCCAATATGGATGAGGGAGAGAAGAGGAAGTTGAAAATGACCCGAAGTACAAAGCTTATTCTGTTCATCTAATAACAGTCTAGCAAAATGTGTTAACTGTCAACAACTTGACTAATAATTAGTTCAAGATTGGTTCCAGGCCGTAGGATATTTCTGTTTACGCGGTATGGTTAAGGGAGACGGAGACAAACGACAGCACCCAGTCTTCGGTGGGTTGGACAGTTCTGCAGCAGTTGTTTGTTCGCACAGACGCACATATATATATATACAGAGAGAGAGAAAGAGAAAGAAGTTCCTTTTCAGTAAAGAACTGAACGGAGTGAAAATCCCTAGTGTAACGGAAAACGTAAGCGACGTCGTTCCGCGTTTGAGGCTCACGAGATCAAAGCAAATAAATCTGTAGTTACCCGTGGAGTCCTCGTGCATGGACTGTCTGAATGACGAACTGAAACTGGAACAGTGACCAAGGCGTACGATGATGAATTTGTTTTCTTTCGTTCCCCCAAGTGAATCTAATATTCCAGTCAGAAATTCGAGATGATTTGGTTGTTCCTCCGTGCGCTCGTGTGTGTGTATATATATGCATACATATATCCCACTCGGTCATTGCAGAAGCATCCCTTTTGGTGTCCTACCTTTCGTCTAAACCGTTGCTACTGTCACCTCAAATCGTCCAACTTCTTAGGATGCCCGTCCAATGACAGATCAACATACTCATGCTTCTGGTTTGTCTATGCACGTCTTCATGCGCTAGATGGTTGCAGCGTTCACATGAACACCATGTGCTCGAGTAGGAGTAGAAACAACTCGGTCAATCAACTCTGTCCGATTTGTTTAAAATCTATGTTAACAAATTCTTACCTGATGGTAGGGCATACGGAGAACGGGTTGGATTATGCGAGTGGATGGAACGACTAGTTGGTATTCAAGAGGGAGGCCAAAAGGACAACCTTAATTTATTAGGAGCCGAAAGAGTCTTTCCAACAAAACCATGTCAAGACTCAGCATTTTAGCCATGTGCAAAACTCCTCTAGTTTTGGTAGTTATCACAACAGTGAAGTGCAGCTCAGTAATGCTTTTCGAAGGTCTAGTGTTCAAAAATGGTGTAATTCCGAACAGCTAGTGAGCAGATATTGTTTAGGAGGACACTGACGAATCTGTCCAACTCACCAAATGCTTTGCCTTGATTCAGACCTTAAATCGATTTGGTGACGCAGGGTATTCATTAGGTTCCAGTGTGCTTGTGGATCGCATGGAATAGCATGGAACTTAGGAAATCCATCGATTTCACAACACTGAGCCCCGAGAATGTTTTTTTTTAAATAAACAGATGCAATGAATTCGTGTACATAAACAGAAATACTCCAAAGTGCAACCCATACGTAAAAACCCTGTGTGGAACTTGGCGGTTTGGCCCCAATTCAAACTGAGAACCTCCTTTTGTCAGAAGCGCGTAATGGTAGATTGCGTAAAGCAAACGAGAGTGAGACTCAAACATCCCAGTGAACTTCCGACTGTGTACGCGCACACTGGACTGATTGAATGAGCATAATTTTAACAAGTTTGCCACAAAACAATCTTGACATGCTTTTATGATATCATAATGGCTGTTTGCCACATAACTATCCATTTTTTATTTACTGCTGTTATAAACCAGAAAAAACACGGAACGTTTGGTATTAACTATTCCAATTTTTAATTGTCCCCCATTCAGGAATTTTTCAGGAAATTTACTCACTTAAATAATATGACTCTGGTGGAATACAACAATCTTGGGATTATCTGTATGATGGGTTGTAGCGGAAAGCTGGTTTTTGTGTGAACTTGTTTAAAAAGCCCATTTGCCATCCTATGGTTGTTTATTTCGTGTTAAATGACCGCTTGATTGTTTTGAATGGACAATGATGACAGTATAACCTAATGGCTCAAAGGGATCGGTATCAATTAAGCGACTAGTAGTGCCATCATGATAGAGGATAAGGCCAATTCAAGTTCATTTTCGCCGTCGCTCATCAGAAATCGATAAAGGTGATTTGTCAGGACCGTGAATATGAACGGAGTTGAATACGTACAGCCAGCCTAGAATAAAAAAGCAACCCATCACACTAGGTACAGGTGTCTGGCCTTCTAGTTTTTGCAACAGACAAAATCTGCACTCAACATGAAGTATCATCATGTGTGGGTCAAAGCCATGCAAATCCGTGATTATTTGCGACTGAATAAAATGCAAAGACGGCCAGAAAAACAAAAGCGTATCGGACACCAAGAACAACCTTGCCTTTGTAGGCACGGCAGATTGTGTGTATATGTGCCCAGAATGAGTAATTCACTGGTTAATATTTTCATCTTCCAGCTAACAATGGTTTCCGGAATTCATTAACCCAAATGATGAAGAGGTCACAATTTATAGCACCTTCAGTTTAGTTGTTCAGTTACATGAAAGCGACAGAAAATCTGGAAATTTCTGTATACTTCAAATTATTACAGTACGGTTATAGGCTGCGACAATGAACGAGATTCACACTCCGAGTTCTCCTCATTAAAATGAACGTCTTCGGGACTGGTTAAAGTTGTTCTGTTCTGGAGTGTGCTCGACTTCGCTATAAATGTTCAGTAAATAAGGAGACTTGGTTAAAAACACATTTTTCAGCTTACAGTCCTGGAGCGGAAATTCGGATGTGCGCAAAAGGTTATTCCATCCTACACCTTATGCTCTCTCAAAATATATCAGCATACTACGGTTCCGGAGCGGATGACCGCTATTCAGCTGAGTACTGTGGAGTCGGCATTGCACAGAACGGTTCTATGCGTAACATGAAGCTTACAGTGCAGCAATACTGTGGAGTGAAATAAAGGATCTCAAAATCAGGGTTGCTTGAGCGACATTTCATCGCCCCGGCTTGTAAACTGATATTCTATCGTGGATTTGGTAGAAACCAACTGAAATATGAGGTAAACTTGATTTGACTGACAAGCAAATGCTTTATGTATACATACATATGAAAGTTCGCGATAAACTTATTGGTTGGAATTTGACCTTTTCATTATCCTCATTATCGTCGTGCGCTGGGACGCCCTTCGACCGACTGCGCTATATTTTCCCGTCTATTATAAACTTCATAAATTTTGTCATTCGCCGAAAATTCTTTGAGTTGCCTTTTTTTAATTTACAGTATTATGCAAATCAGTTTAAAGCAAGGAAAACTAAGTGCGCCTTTCGGCAGAGTGGTCCAGTTTGTAATTTTCAACTGATTGGTCAGTGTTTTTTAAAATTTCACACTTGATGCGCATTGCCAAATTGTTGAGGTTCAGTTATTTCCAAATCACAATAAACATCAACTTACGTCGTTTTTCACGCCACTATCTACGCTAACATCTACCGTGGGTGTCATTTTACAGCCATACTTTCAAACTGCATAATCTAAAATCTCCTGGTAGGTACGCCATTGGT
This sequence comes from Fasciolopsis buskii, assembly GCA_008360955.1. NCBI lineage: Eukaryota > Metazoa > Platyhelminthes > Trematoda > Plagiorchiida > Fasciolidae > Fasciolopsis > Fasciolopsis buskii. The sequence goes on along the minus strand of LUCM01000776.1, from coordinate 239,689 downwards.
TTTTGCCAATCTTCTTTTACTTTTCCTCACAAACATTTATCATGCTTGTACGAAAGCTTCCGAGTGTCTTTTTCATGGTGTTAGGGTATTCCGCCGAGTTTCACCCATTCCTTTCAGCAAACTAAATACGGTGCCTTTTGAAAGATGCAAAAAATCTTATGCTAGATTTATTCGTAACATACATTTAAGCAATTCACCAGAGTCTACCTGGTTCTTCTGCTACCAGCACTCAAGAAAGCCCCAAAATTTTGCCGATCATCTTTGTTGCTCCCTATCTGATTCGCATGCTAAGAAATGAACGCAAAGCATTCTTTGAATTCTATTTCACTCCATATGTCATTTTCTGCTCCTTAATCCGTCATTTATGCACTTTATTCTTATTTATATAGTTTGTGTGCCCTAGCAGTCTTAGTGTGAGAGCAAACGCTGTTTTACGTGAAACAAGCACATATGCCTGCAAAATTCATTCAGCTGAAAATATATACTGTCCGCTTTTACCGGAATACTGGTCATTCAGTTCATTTTTGTTCCACCATTCCATGGGTATCCGTCTCTACAGGTCGATCGCTGTAAGCTAACGGACAGCAACCGTGCAAATCAGTCACGGATAGGTGCAACATCATGTGGTCGAGTTCAACAAATCGTTCAGAGCCTGCCCGGTAGCGTAATGGTTAAGGCGTTCGGCTCAGAATCGTTCGCCCTTGTTCGGGTTCGCGTCGCAGTTCGTGCGCGGTGGATATGCACTGGTGATGATTCCTAACAAGGATGAAACAGCTGCACAGTGCTTCCATGGTTTCTTAATGGTGAGTTGAGCGATGATATCACATGGTGAATTACTTTATGAAAACGCTCAATCTCCTACTACTAGCATGTACGAATACCTTGTTGTTGTTGTCTATGGACAGTTTCTCCAGCCGGGCTTTGGGTTCACAGCTACGTACGAGCTGACGATAGACCCAGCCAGATACCCACATGAAATTGGACTATCCCATTTATTTTGCAGAAGTTTACAGGAGAAGTAACGTTCTACGAGCATTCCACCATCCATGTTCAACTTTAAAACTCATTGACCATGGGTGTTGCAGGCCAAAAGTAGCTGTTCTCCAACACTGGTTTACATGGCGCATCCGAGATCTAAAGTATTGGCTTTAGACAGTTACTCTGTTCGTTTTTTTAAGCACTGTTCAAGGAAAAATCTTTTGCTTAAAGAAAATCAAAAAGTACGCCAAAGTAAATAAATGTATCCCTTTCCCAAAATGTTTCGTTTGTGCTCACCTTACCACAGGATGATTATGAGATTCGTAACAAATGGAGACAGAAAGAGTAATGCATTGTGCAAAAATAATCGGGTGATAGACTGGAACCCGGACGTTTAGTATCAACCAGAATAGCAGTACCAACTCTTTTTTTATATACAGCCTGTTTGAAGGGGATAAGTATAATTTCCTAGTGACATCATTCTACGTGAACCGATGCTATAGATTTCGTGAAAATTAGTCACAAAATACACTGAAAACTGACTTAATGATTTTGTCACATCTGTCTCATGCCACCACGCAAATCAGTATCATCGAAGAACTTGGAAATAGTATGAGATAAATTCACTCAAATAATGAGAATCTGGGATTGGGAAATAAGGAAGCATTGTATACGCACCAGAATCCCACATGAATCATTAGGGAATGCGCATTGATAGTGAACGCTATGCTCGCTAGAAAATCTAATATTCTTGTAAGATTTCAAAACAGAATACATTCTTTATCCGGGCAAATAGATTACCGCTCACCCACAACAAAAAGAAAGTATACAGAAGCAGCGAGATAATCGCTCCTTGGCAGTCTTGGCTGCACAGCGACAGACTGAATGAAATTATGCACGCAAGTGAATATCACACGTTTTAAGCCGATCATACCAAGATATACCTAAATGGTTGCGATAAAACAATCACTAAAATGATGAGAAGAAGTATAATCAGCTTCGTTTACGAACTTTTGACTAAAGAGATGTGTCAAGTTGTCACGTGCATGACACCTTAATTGGCTTTAAGATGGACTCACTTCTAGGCTTAGCGTAAATCCAGACACTATGATGAATGCACGCAGTTCATTTTGTTGATCCCTCGTTGACTTCCATAGTGTCGGATGACGCTCGGTATATATTCTGTGACTCGTTAAGATTTCCTTAACCACACTTTCATGTCAGAAATGGCATTTGCCTAAACTTTATTTTCACAAACTAACTAGGGTTCTTTGTGTTCCAAAGGCGTCTCTCTGATCCGGGCACTTCGGAGTAATACAAAAGTAATGGTGCCGTAGTTGGATTAAAAAAGGGCCTTTGATAGCCTTAGCAGATAAGTGCTAATCAATCATTTATTAGGATTTTTTATCTTTTCCTTCCTTTACTGATGAAATAACAATGTACATCATTTTTAGGAAGTGGGCCGCAACCAACAGAGGGCTGCCAGGTGGGGGAGTTGACCGGCAGTGGGAAGATTCGAACCCGCGACCTTCACGTCCAAACGTCACGACCTTATCCACTTGGCCACCGCCGGACATTAATCATTCGAATTAGGCGTTTGCCAGAGCTTATACAAATCGACTCCTAATTCTTTCACTGGCTGTTCTCAGTGTATATATCCTTTTCATTGTCTGCCAACGAAATCCTTCCGCACAGTACTAACTTTTACCGGCATTGTTCTTCTTGTACCCAGAATAGCTGTTTATTCCGTCTTCGCTAGCGGCACGCGCGTAAAAGACAGCGTCGCTTATGGATTTGAGGATTCTACAAATGAAATGGTTTCACAACGTAAAACAGACTAAACGATATTGCGGACGGGTTATCATTCCCTTCTCTGGATTTGAATCCTTGTAAACGCTAGGACTTGTCGCTTCCCGTTACGTCCAGAGAAGCAGACCGAATTGACTTTGTCACATTCTTTCCCTTCTCTGCAAGCAACGAATGTGCTCCCTGACTGACCACATTCAATTATGTCGGATTTTTAATTTTCCACAACCTTCTGTCGTTCGTAAACTTGAGTGAATTATTCTGCAAAGTTAACAAACTGTCATTCTTTTCTCTCAAACTTCTCAAGCTATCCGCATCTCGCAGATGTATCTCAAAACTCGTCACCGCTTGCATCATTCCTCACTGATTTTGATACTGTCAAACAGCTATTCCAAGTTTGCTGAACAAGCGGATTCACGTGATCACGAGATCCATAAAACAGCTCTTATTGTGGTGGTTTAGCCGAGTTGCATTTGTTGACACTATCGTGAACAAATACATTGTCACTTCTGACAATTTTATCTGTATTTTTTTCTCCAGTTGGCAAGCTTCTTTCCCAGAGCAATGCGACTGGTAACCAGTTTGTATATATCATGAGCGAATGATGTAAGGAGTGTATCGAAAAATCGACGCGCCATGTATTGGTTTTAATTGTGAACGATATAATGGTAATAACAGCGTTGTTGGTAGATGCAATGCACCAACGTTTCGGCTACCGTGGGTAGTCTTTCTCAAGGCAAGTTTTACGATTTGATTGTCATAGAAGATACTAGGGCAGTGCTCTTGCAAGCACTTGGTCTCGACAAGTGCGCGTATTATCACCTTAGAAAATTAGTACTTGAATTGGGCGGTTCTTACAAATGACTTTGCTTCCATTCTGGAGGTTATCTCTTGTCAGCCAGTCCTTCTCCCTGCCTCTTGGAAAATCATGCGATCTCCGTTGTGCTCCTGTCATTTAATCGATATTCCCGAACTTCTGTCGACCTTCACTATTTTGGCAATGGAATGCATATATTCCCCTACCTTCCGCAAACCGACAGTCAGGCTTTCCCCTTTTTGGCGGTTAAATTTTGAATGGCGCCATTATCTTTATTGTCACGACTGGAGTTGTGGCTAGTGCGTGAACGAATGGGTCGTAAACTGAATGCGGACGGGCCCATATACACCGTATACTCCGTTCCAGAGATAACGTGCAACCGTCACAGATACCAAATGTCTGCAATGGAACAAAAGTGAGCCACTCAATGGAACCGCGCACCGTGAAATGCTGACTTCTGCATATGAGGCTTTAACACCACCCCTCCACCCAAAATAAGTAAATAAATAGAAGTAAAAAATAAAAGTCCCTCGACAAGAAGCTTGATAATAAGGCCCTAAGGTGTGACCAGATTAAGGGAAATCACGGGCTCCAGTGCGGGACAATGATGGAGCTACGCATACCTAAGAGTTGAAGAACACCAATCCTAGGAGTTTGAATAGATGTTATTAGACGGTAAATCCTGTGCCACTAGTATTTAGCTCGTCAGGGAAACCTGCGGATGCATTCTGTATTTGCCACATCGGACCTCTCAGGAATAGTTTTCATATTAAGTTACCCTCAAATACGGCTGATAAGAAAGATGGTTTCTCAGTTAAATTGACAGATAGGCAGAAGACTGATATTTTCAACGTTCCACATTACACCGATAAAACATGACATAATATCAGTCTGCTACTGGGTTTAAATTTCACTAGCTCGTCAGGTGTGCCTCATACGCCCGCCTCCTTCATATTGGCGATAACAAATTGAAAGGCACCAACTTCAAATGCGATCCAAGATTCGTAAAATTTCAGTCTTAGAATATATCATCTGCCTTTTGATGCCAAGTAATCAGTTAACATCTTTAAATTGTTCATATGCAAACATATTCTATGGTGAACTCTCCCAGCATAGTAGTGATCCGTGCCCATGCAACAGCCATTGACATGGGCGATGTTAAACGAATCGCTTAAAGTCATCCTGGATAATCTTGCGGCTAATGTACTAGATTCACACCTGCCCCATTTTTTGTTTTATCTTTCTGTTTTCTTGAACGGCAAAATTGCAAAGTTTATCATTTTTAGGCAAGCGCTTTCATCCAGATGAAGGCTGCAAGTAAATTTGATCGCTAGTGGGAAAGTTCTGGCCCAAGATGCTCCGAACGAACACCACAAGGTTCTCCAGTTGTTTTTTCGACCAGCTGGAACTATGGTTCGACCCCAGTGGCATTATACTGTTTCTACCGATAATCCCCAGTACGCCTAATCAAACAACTGTGCAATTTCCAGTGTCTCCCTTGTTTTCAGTGGTGAGATTTGCACCAGCGGTGCACGATGAATCACTTGGGAATCGAAAGGATCGTTAGTATAATTGCACATTTCACTTGAAGCAAATGAGAAACACGCTAACTCAAACGAGCCATTGAAAGAAAAAAAAACTGGGTGAATAGTTCGCATCTTTTTCTGCCTATTTCACATGCAACATTTGGTGGATATTGACTTCTTTCCCGGTAGCACGTTGAAAGCTGGCATGGTTAACCATCAATATTCCTCCCACTGAAAATTCGAAACGACTTTCGTGCCAGTAAGTTGTTTCACTCCACCAGACGCCCACAAAGACACTCACTAATTTGGCCATTTGGTTGGAACAAAAACAGCTCAATCAGCTGATCGTGAATGTTCCCATCCCGTTTGTGAGGCACCATACGGCGTTAATCCTCATAATGCAGCGCATGCACCACGTGGTTCTAACCAGGAATGCGTGCTGTTTGGAGGATTCTCGTAGCGTGTTTCGCAGGCCTATAATTTTGTCTATGTCCTTGTTCATGACTGTATGTGAGTCCCGTGTAGGTGGAGAAATCGGAAGGGAAACAACAATCATTGGAATAGCAACAGCGAGCTTAGTCTTATGGTATCAACGGTAGTCTCAACCGTCGTCGTCGTTGTCATCGTCGGGAAATCATGCGTCCAAAAATGAATCAGCTAGGTAAACCGGGGGAACCGACCATCTAGTCCGGTTGATGAAATGAGGGGACGGGGCAAATTTCAGCAAACTGTGCAAGACAGAAAATTATAGGGGGGTTCGGAGGCGGCGAATTCAGTTGGCAAAAAGTTGATACACCAACGAATTCGTATCCTCCTGGAAAACGGTACCTTTGTCTTGTAACTGTGTGCGACGGAAGGTGTATGCGTACATCTACACGAACGCAACTTAGATAGTCCGGGGGATTAACTTTGTCCAGGTTATCACGTATCGGGGCTGTCCACACGTGTAGGTGGGTGTACACAAGGTCAGCTGTACTACACTGGAAGATGCTTCCCAATATGCGCACGTATGCATAAGTTAAATTAGGGAAAAGGCTCACATTGCTGCAACGAATAGTCGTTTTTCTCTCCCTTAGGACTGTATATATAGTAATATTGTGTAATGGGTGCAGTTTAGTCACAGAATACAAGCTTATAGGAAGAATATGATTTTAACCTAAACAGATATATGTTGAATTGTTTTCTGTAAACAACTGTGGTAATAATATTTTATAAGGAAATGTTGCATTGTCAGTCAGAATGCTAGGTCAGATTGTCGTTGCTACATTCAGATTAAGCTGCATTATACGTTGTCTTGTGTGAATATTCAGGGACGCAGTCGCTGCATAATAACTTTCACTGTCCTTGCCCAAAATTCACAAGAAAAACCTGTGAAACAAAAATCAGCTTAAGCTTATCAAGGAAAGTGGCTGAGATGCATGGGGATCGAGGAATATCTTGGACTGCAGAGGACCAATGGTTAAATATTTACCCCAAAACCAGTCTGTATTTCTGACGAACAAATGAAGGAAAGAAACAGTTGCTAACTAAGATTCCGGACAAGTGTTCACCCAATGCTTGAAGAGGATACCAAACTGCCTGTTAGGATATCATTCAGTATGGCGCTTGAAGTAACAGATGCTTAGGAGACGCAATTATTTTGCTGAAATCCATAATTTGTATTCTTCAGGAAGATATTGGAAAAATTTCAAATGTAAAATCAGCCGAACGACATTCGAAAAAAAAACAATGTGAGGAGTGAGATAACAGAGTGTTGATCCCAATCTCGAGTGGGGAATGTACTATATCGTAAACACATGCAACCTTTGTAATCCTACTGATACTGTTGATTCCTACCAGTATGGGTAAATGAAATGCGTATTCATTTCCATGAGAATAAACAATGACAACACATGCATTTATCGAACCGGTAATTGGCTGTGACACCTAAACTAATGATCAAGCTCTAAATGGCCTATTAGGGACCAAAGCTAGGAGAACTCTCAGAATTGGGTAATTCGATGGCAAATTAAACAAGAGCAATGCACCAGATTGAAAGAAGCGTACCCAAAGAAATTGCATGATGGCAATATCATGGGGTGTAGGATATCTTTTAGGTGGGTAAAGTAAAATTATTAACTGGTCGTCATGTAAGTAGTTGATCGGTGTCAAAATAGTCTAATAGTTACGAATCCTGTTGTATTAGACAACACCCCACAACTTTTGTTCATCGGCAAAGTTGAATGAACTTATTTCTTCTAGGAGACACATTGGCCCCGATCTTTAGTGTGTATGTGTCACGAAGACCAACTGGAGGAAATCTTTTGACAAGTCTTGCAATAACATTCCTTTTTGGACAATTGTAACATTTGTCATCTTAGGCGCAAAGCTGACAGAAGCCATTTTCAACGGTCAGAAATCAACTGTAAGTCCACATACAGACTTCAAATCTGTATGCAAGGATTATTTATATCCAGTCAAATTGCTGCGTCAGCTTGACTTCCAGCACTCGAGCTTGGCGGCCTCTCTCCTGAGGCTACAGCCCTTTGCTAAATCAAGTAAATGCAAGTATTGAGATGGCCAAAGAGTGAGGTTCTCGATTATTTACCGACATCACAGTTTTGATCTTCATCACTTTTAAATCAGGGATTAGTTGTCTTTAATCAGTGCCAATTGAATCTGCATGCCATTTTCGGGTTCTGAATAAAGCATGCGATTGTACATTCATTTGCTCATAAGTGTAAACATCATATGTATATATATATATATATATGGATTGTTCATTGATAATTTCGGGGATGACGATAGGTCTGAATGGTTGTAAGCAAATTCTAAAGGGTAAATTTATCAGCATTTCTTGATGTGCAAAGTTGTTGATGACCACTAACACTTCCTTCTTATTTGTTTGCACTAGTGGACTAGCAGATGCCGTCTGTGGTCCAGACTAACAGAAAAACGAATACCCGAAAGAACGTGGAGCAGAATTAAGCAAATGTAGAGAAGATTTGAAACAGTAAACCTTTCGGGTCTATTTTTTGCTTCCAGCCTTGCGAACTCGAGCACGCGCAAAAGCGTTAGTAGGAATATAATATAAATAGATTGTCATGAGCTGATGCCGCCGTTATGATATCGGAATTTTTTGCGAAAAGTGACTAAAGTTGCCAGACAGAAGAGGTCTATGAAGAGACAAAGCTTTCAAAAGATAATCAGAGTGTTTAGAGATGGCTTTACTCTCTGGAAGATAGTTTTCCCTCAAAAAGCTATCTCCTTGAATTTTAAATGACGTTTTAGAAAATTCTATCCTTTCAAATCTCGGTTTGTTGTTTCATCAGCAGCATAAATCAAAAATGGTTTAAGATTGTAACAGAGCATTTTGACACTTTTGATTTACGGGTTTATCATACGGTACCAGTAATTGAAGTAAACTTCGTAAAGAAACAACTATGACACCGAAAACTTAAAGTTGTCATGGTATGAATCTAGCAGTGTTAAATATTACGTGTCAGTGGAATTTGTGATGGAAATCTGATCATCCTGGCTTTTCACCATGACGGCTGTGGTTTCGAGTCTGCACACAACCGGTCCCATCCTTCTTTTGCAAATTTTATTTGGGAACAACTTACTTTTGAAAATGGTGCACACTTTATTCTATTATTGTAACTTAATACAAATAATAAGAGATTAAAATGTACCCGGCCACTATGTGTTCGATTACTTTGAGTGCTCATCTTTGTCCACTTTCTGGTCATAACATACTTGTTGCAATAGAATGGTATCAGAAAATTTACTACTGTCCAGCAGTCAGATTGATTGTACGAAACTTCCTTCACTGTTGCGGTTTAACTTTTACCCTACACATGAACTTCTAAATGCACACCCTGAAGATAATTCAGTGATATTTATTAGGACTAAGGTTCACAATCCCGCAATATTTCTTAACAATTGTTTTTTCCAGCCTAACCAGCTGAATAAAGACAGATGGTCAAATACTGAGGGAATTTTCCACAATTTCTTTATAGGACAATAGAAAGCTTCGTGATTTGACAAGTGATTTCAGAAAGAGCGAAAACCGGCCTAACGTAATAACCTAGTATGCCAAATTTACGGCACTTTTGGTTCCGTTCTTTAAAATTAAGATGGCTTTGTGCTTCTCCGAATTCGCAAAAACACCCTTACGACATTAGTGCGTTACCTCATTTCTTATCTGAAATCGCACTCTCAAGGTTTTCACTAAACAGCGCTTAGAATATATATATCTCCGTTTGAGGGCTGGCACCTTTTTCATCGATCCCATGTTGACCAGATAACCTGATCTACTATAAACTGGTCAACAGGTTTTCCCGTTACAACACTGCTCTGCAACTGGAATAACGCAAAATTTTAAATTCCATCGTGGCTGTAGCTCCCGACATCTAACACACAATCATCATTATTGTTCGACGTTAAACAGCAAGGCAAGCCCCACTGCCTGCTGCCTTTTCTCCAGAGTTATGTATTTCTATCAAAAGAGTGTATATTCTTGGGGAATCGGAATGGACTAGACAGGTGGGATAAGAATTCTGCTGTAGCTAACACACGGAACACAGTCTGGCTGTGCAAGCGCACTCTTTCAACTATTCTCATTCGATAGAAAATGACAACACTGTCACCACTGTTCGTGATTGACTACCATATCCTTCAGTGTCTCCAGTCAACTAGTTGATGAGACTTTCGAACCCCAACCAAGAAGACGCGAGACACCTACCTTGCTTAAGTTCACTGTGCATTTTCTCATTCAACTTTGCTATGTCATCTGTTGACCTCCACACGGCATCTTCCATTCATTGGGAGGAACACAAAATAGGGCACGATATGGTAGACGAGTGTTCGCCACGCGCAGCACGCGAGCCGACTAAGCTGCATACGCTGAGGAAAGGTATGTTCAGGACCGGCTTGTAGTACTAAATTCCTAACCTCCGCCTCCTAACCTCTAACACAGAATTAGGTCGTCTTCTGATTAGCTACTATTGCTATTGCTTTTTGATAGCCTCGAAGTACCTTCTGAACAAATACCCCTGGAAGAAAGATAGTTCCAGCATGTCGATAACAACAATGAGAAATTCAAGAGAAGACTAATTCGAAAATGTTTATGGATTTATCTCACATGACCCCAGTTTTGAAATGGGAAAAAGGAGGAGAGGTTTGCTGTACTTGGGCCGCAAATCCCGAATCGGTTCTAACTCGTAGCCACCATCTCCAGCTCTCAATAACTAGTTAGAAAACCCAAGTCCAACAAGCAAAATGTTCACTTACTATTCGAAATCAAATAGCTTATATTGGTCTTTTGTGATCAACAAAGACTCCTCGATCCTTCTGCCTGATAATTCGGTCTGTCAGTCTCCACAGACTTTCTCATGCTAAGGTTGCTCCTATCAGTGCACTGCCATCTCAGCAGTGTTCTTCTCTGGCCCGAGTAAAGGCTATGACATTTCATTACCAACTACCGCTACATTTGATGTAGTCCGTTGACCGGTTGTCGCGAAATAAAATGTTATAATACTGGTACCACCTGTCTTTGGCTTAGCGGAAATCTGAGGCCTTCGTCATTTTGGCTACCGTGTCCTTTACCAAAATAGTCAAGCTAGCCTGTAAATGATGACATAAATATATCATAAATTAAGTCAAATGAAAATAACTCAGGGCATAATAATAGTAAGTCAAACAGCGGTTCGGTTCAGTCACCGAGATCAGTTTGCAATTTAGTGATTGATCCCGGTCTTCATCCAGTTGTCACCAATATCGGGTGGCTTTTAGACAGTAATGACTGTCTAACTGATGCGCCATTCATACGGTTGTCACAAACGAATGATGGATAGTTCCTCACAGAACCTGGTTTCTGTTCGAAAATGTGACCCTTACCTCCTCGTGAAAATAAAATCGTGCAGGTACTTTCACAGTCCGCCATCAAAGTTAATGATAGCAAGGTTAATAGCGTTTGTGGCTCGTTTCCCGATCAGACGATACTGAGGCCTTTGAAATTCTAATTAATAAGATTAGAATCTTTCAACCTTATCCCCAGAATTTTTAAACTTATAAGAGATTCTTGATCTCTGAGCGGTTGTTGCGATCTTGACAAAGGAATTACCGGCAATTGGCAATGCGACGAACATCTTCCCATAACATTTGTGACAAATGAAATGAATATCCTGGATAAATCTATAGCATTTTGCAGAACATTTGGCCAGATAGGCAGTTCGCATCCAGAAAGACTGGGGAGATTCTAGATGATTGTCCTCGGTACCCCTTTCGGATAAGAGCAAATGTGAATAGGGATTCCGTTGATACTTTCACTGTGCACAACTTTTTACAAATTTGATCAATAAATTCGGTCAAACTCATTCAAGAACGCCTAATGATGAGAACAATGTTCACGCCAGTGTTCAACAAGCACAAATGGCTTGTCGGCCACAACTCAGAGGCTTTCATTCTTCGATCAAAGTTAATCATTTCATCATCTAAATTCGGTCCCTGATTCTTATGGCTCCAAAACTGGCAGAAGAATGTAAGGCAAAGTAATACAAATAACAGTAATACGAATAAGTTCTTGTCAATGACTGGTCCCCTTTATCTTACACCAGCACCATCAATTCAGTCACAATTTTGTGCTTGTTACCACTCGTAAAAGTTTACTCATATTTGCGACGCTTCATTGACGATATACTGAAGGAGAGCGACAAAACCACGCAGTGGTTTTTACACTGGCGCCAATGAGATGTCTTTCTATCTGTTTTCAACGGCTTTCCTAGTGTTCTTCATAAAACACATTGAAGGGATTAATAGTTTTCATCTTTTTCGCTTTACCTCCCCCTCGCAAATTTTCTCTCGCTGTACATTTAGTTCCCTCACAAACATGCCTTATCCTTCATGGAATGGAGTAGAGTGGACTAATAGTTTTCTAATGTTTTCTCTCCGCTGTGGTAGTTGTGTGACTAAAACAGATACTTTTTTTTCAAACTGAGTGCTTCGTCAGGCCCCGACCGCTTCAAGATATGCACCACTCACGCACGTTCTTGTGCGCATGCGAGATAAGACAAAATTTTTTAATGGCGACAGTTTATTTTGTTATTTTTATCCTTGTTTTATCATACTGTATACGCACACGCATACAGGCATAAACAAACAAGCTACTTCCTGATGGCCTGACTATCTCATAGTCCTGAAGGTTTAAAAAGCCAGAGAAGTCTTTTATCCCTTCAAACAAAGTATGTAATTGCCGGGATTTTTTGTCATATTTCACCCTTCAAAACTTCTGCGTTTGTTTCTAGTGTACTCAGAGCCTATGCAAACTGACGTTGCCATCTTTGTGAATAACATTTTCACTTGGCTTCTGAAGTCCTCCAAGAGTCACTGTACGCACCGCCTCGGTCGTTTATTCAAGTTCCCTGACTGTCCAATTGACTTTCAACCCGGAAGAGTTGTCCTAGCGATTGTACATCAAAAGAGAAGCAATTAAGTGGCTTCATGATTTTCATCCAGGTGTTCCTTCGATTTCCCTACAGATGCCATAGCAGAGGGTGCACAACTATTTTTTTCTTAATATCCCATTAGTCAAGCAAGTGATTCTGATTCGAAGGACCACACGTTATGTTTCGATTTAGAACTAAAAAGCTTAACTGAATTGCTGAGTTTATTCTCTACCAGCCTTTTGGAGACCCCATAAACATTCATCGTCCTAGGTTAGCTTGTCCTATAAAAACTCCGAATTTTTATGGTTGCTTTTTCTCGTACAGCAAACAACGACAACGGCAGTGTCAAAATAAGCGGTAAAAACGTTATTATACTAAGCTCACAATTACTTGTGAGTATTGTATGGGGTTTGTTTTCTATGCTGGGCTAACTACCCTTCAGACCCTACATTTTATGCGCAAACCTCGGGTCATCCGGTCAACCGTCCACTCGGGAAGCAACAGACTAGAGTTTCGCCCTTGTTGGAGCTCATCACTAGTGCACATTCTCTCTCGTACCCAAGGTTTGAACTTCGGTTTTCCAACTGGAAGACATGTGCATTATCACCATGCCACCAGGCCCCATCCAAGCTGATCAAAACTACTGAGCAACGTTCATTCATATGTTGTCCTCAGTGGAAACCAGCCGAGCTCGGTTGTCTCAAAAGAAGAATCGGTGCATATCCCCTTAGTTGCAGTCGAGTTCTTCTGACTACATAGCAAATCAATACCAATTTCAGGCAGAGGAAGTGGAGAGGGCACCTGACCGGAAGTGTCGCTATTGGTCCTGATTGTATGGTAGATTTTATTGCATCTTTTTTATCAGGTTCTTCCTGACGTGAAATGTCTAGATCCCCAGCCTCAGTTATATTTTGATCGACTCGGGCGGCTACGAGTGTCCTAATTTTTCTAGCAATAAAGCAGACTAAAGATTGTAACTTATACATTCTGTTGAGTAATATGACACCATAAAATATCGAAATTAACAATAGAATTAGATTCAACAAAACTCGAAAAGTTGTACTGTTACCACTTGCATGGTTCAAAAGATGACCATCATTAAGGTCGCTACATTCTACTTAGACTGATGAATATGGTTTGTCCAACACACATGTGACCATATTGATGATAGTTCCGAAGAATCCGAAGATCTCACTGAGCTCTTGTAGTTTAGCTGATAGGTTCCAAAGGCGAGAAAACCCGTGTAACAACCATTCGGAGTTAAGCTGTTGCCAAGATTAGCAACGGACGCGTCCAGGGTCATTCACATCCAATTAGCTGGAATTTCGAAATTTAGATTTTGTGCTCCCAGTGCCGTGCAAATCTTTCAGTATACAGTTTGACTACTACTCCTGGGCAAAATTTTCACGCCTTCATTTTCACCCGTTACCGCCAGAATCAAAAAGTTTTCCTCAGTAGGTAAATTACTTTCATGTTGGTTTTTATCCTCATTGCATTTCCCCCACCAACAATACAGTGGAAGCGCACTGATACGCGCCAGCTCAGAAGCAAAGGGAGAAACAAATCAAAATTTTGGGAACATGTTAAGTTCCTTCAAGGTTGATGCTACGCAGCGGATAACGGATGTAAACAGGTTTAAAAATAATCAGAACTGAAAAAGAATGAAGATACACGGGTAAGAAATTGAATCGGAAAGCTGGACAGAGAGACGCTGCAAACGTGAATGCTTAGCGGCAAAAAAGGAAAACCAACCCTGTAAATCGGATCTATTTAGTTGTCAGGCCGCACATGGACGACGATTGACAAGGGCAGGTTTCGAGTAAACGAAATCAGAAGAACAAGCAATCCTGTTATTTGGAGTAACAAATGAGTTATTCTTTGATATCATTATCTGATCGTGATCTGCAGGGATCTGTGAGAACTTCTTACTACATTCCAGCAAAATCTGGCACTAAATGTGTCGGAAATACAGAGCAGTCCAGTCTCCCAATGCCCAGTACAGTGCGACAGGCTTCCTGACCCTGGACAAGCACTCCCAGTGATAAGCCGTCAAAAACGCAGCCGCCACCTGCAGTTCACAAAAGCAGTTGCTATTCGCCATCATGAGCATGATTTGTGCAACCAGATGGAATAAGCAATCAGTCTGACCCTTCCCTAAGGAAAAATATGGGGGTTGGACGACTCACGACTGTGACCCCTGTCCATCTGCCCAATCCGAGGGACTTCAGTGACCTTTGTCAACCCTCCTTATTTTCTCCAATGTGTGGTTTCCCGTGCCTGTAGCCCTGTCATTTTTCAGAATCAACCGTTATTCGGATGTCTGAAAACAGTTGAGAACCGAAAGCGAAATAGTTGAACTCAGTCTATCGTGTGATCAGGACTGTTGTTGAACTCGTGATTATGATCTGTAAACCAACGAAAAATACTGCCCCCGTCTTCGGTGGTGGATAAAAGGGCAGGAATAAGGCGATTGACTGAGAAATTGTAATCGGACCTAGAGAATGATAAATGGCTTTGGCAATATTTTACTGGTACTGTCTTGCGACGGAAGAGAACAATTTGGACTTGCATCTTCCATAAACACACATAGTCACTCACACTAAAATAGACATGTAATATGTATAAATTCGCAAGAATTTTCTTTTAGATAAAGAATTGTTGGGTGACAGTGAAGTTAATGGGCAAGGGTGCATGACTTAAATAACGAAATGTGATAGCCTTCAGGAACTCAGTTTATTCACAATAAAAGATGAAGCAAATTTTCATCACCTTCACCGAAGATAAGTCTAAAAATGTTCCTCCAAAAAATGCAGTACCTATTTGCAAACGCAGGTTACGAACCGAATCATTCTTTATGAATGGGCTGGTCGTTGTTCTGCAAAATTATAAAGGACTCTACAACTGAAACTGCTGTGAGGATTAGCGGATATACCGTGCTTCATGACACTCACGGAGAGGGTGATAATGGTGCAGTGAAAAAACCACAAAGTTTACTGAATGCAGTTGCAGAATACCAGAACTGCCATTAGCTCTATAGAAAAAATTAAAGATAAACCTACCCACTCAGTTCAAGCTGATAATATCGGAGAAACGAGGCAAGTAGGTGATACAGCGAATGGCATTTAGAACTGTCTTTGTACCACGTGCCCTAACTGCCTACGTTAATTTTGCCATAAATTAGATTGCAACATTTACATTGATTGGTTTAATTTTGTCAAAAATAGGTGTTTTAGCTTTCCATTCAACGTTGACAAGTGAATGCAACCGTTGTTCATGTGGACTACTTTAGGTTATCAATTTGCCCTTAAAACTGTCCACATTTTGTTAGCAAGTGAACGCTGAACTAACAATGCCGTCCAGGTAACTACAGCAATTGGAGTGAAACGCGAGGAGTCAAGTTTCGCAAACAATTCGAATTCCATTTGTTTTTGTATCCGAGACTCTTTTGGACCAGACATCAAATAGGAAACTTTTCGACTAGAAGATGACATCGAATGGGAATTACCATGACTCAACTTTCCAGGTTCATAAATTCGATGCCTGGACAACTGAAATTGCCCTCACCTACTGTTATCCACGTTTTATTTATCAACAACCATTGTTGCAGTGTTAGCGGATGAAATTTTTCCTGAAAGTTACTTATTAGGAAAATGATACCGGTGTCTGAAAAAATGTCTAGCACCCTTTGATGCGGACGCGGCAGATGATATCTAATGGATACCAAGAGCAAAATATGTCTGCGATCATTACGTTAAAACTATTCGACAATGGCATTTGACTGACACATAAGGAATTGTTTCAAGCATGTTTGAGACCTGCATCGCCTTAAGCTAGTGTGCACTTACTCGTCCGTACCGAAGGCTGCATTGATATACTGTGTATTACTTCAATTTACATGCAGACAAAGGCTGACGAGATTTTGTGAAAAGGGTGCATCCCTTTCACATACTTCCGTATACTCTGGATAGTATTCGGAATTCGTCGTTCGATTTTAATTTTTGTTATGCCTTTTTACCAGATTATCGGGAAAACGGAACGGAAAATTTACTATTTATAATTAACTCATTCACAACGTATCATCTGTATTCAGTTTGTTATTGCTAGGATGGCCTTCCAGATTGTGTCGTCAAAGGATAGCTTACCCGATAAATACAAACCCCACTGCGTGGCTAGGTTTAAAATTTGAGGTAATAAGCAGTCGTGTAGTGTCTCAGTAAGTTGGACTTGATGAATAAGAAGATAACCCAGTTTACCACCAGAATGCCATTCAAACACCCTTCAAAATACTCATAGAACAAGCGAAAATCGATAATTTTCGCAATTAATTTCCAAAAGAAAGCAAACCGAGAGACTTACTTTCCTTTTCTGAACCCTTCACATTTGTAATTACAACACTGGCTCTATTGATGGTTCTCAGTTTTTCCTTTATCACTACTGTACAGTGCTTTTTGAGTAAGGGATTTGACATTTGATGTTGGCATTTCAACCTAGGATCTTTATATTCCCCATTCACGTTGAGTGTCCTAAAATATCAGAACTTATCGACGGCTGAACTGAGTTAGGGAAGTTAAAGGGACGCAATGATTTTAAATAACCATTAAACCGGCCATATATGATAACTAATAAACAGTGTTGCTGAAGTGAACGGCTTTCGCTAGGATGTTGTAGCAGTCGCTGAACTACTCCCAACCTATAATTATGAATTGTTTCGTCGTCCGGTGTAGTTTTCAAGACCAGACCAGCCCATCGACATCTGTTTTCAACCGTAAATCATCGGGTTGGTTACCCCTAGCTGACAAGGACAACACCGGAATCCGGTTGATGCCATTTACTGCAAAATGCGGGTCGCATGACGCACTGAATTTTGTGCTGATAGATTTCCTCTCGATTGTATTGGCCGATGTTAGGTTGAAACATCAAAGCAGACAGTGAGGAGCCTGGGCAGATTCAGCATCTATCGCCGTGCAATGTTTTCCATATCAGAGACGAAGTGCAGATGAGATGTTCTCATACTGTTTTGGGACCGTTTGTCTAGACACTTACTTGAAATATGGTAGACTGGCTGCGCACGAACACTGCACAATATGCTCACACATACCTCAACATACACATTTGCACATACTGAGCTTGGCCAAATCCGTCAAACTGCTGCAAGTGCACATGATAAATGTTCTGCATTTTGTGTCAGCACGCTAACATGTTCCATTCACCACTCGCTGCAATATCTCCAACTCCTCTCACTTTCTATCAGCGGAAAGGCAGACTCGAATGAGTATGTGAGCCGATAAGCGGGAGCTTGGTTATTTTAACTTGTACCTCGCTAATTTAAATGAAAGGAAAAACAGGTTATGATTTGTCACGTGAAGCCAAATTCTATCTATCTTTCGGGTGCTGGCGATTTTCTTCCAACCATAACAAGATGACTTGAATTCGGTGGAGTAAAAGAGTTGTAACACAAGAGGAACGTAATTTTTCCAACCATTAAACACTTTGGCCAGGTCCACTGTACATTGGTTAGGGAACGTAAAAGATGCTCCCTTCGGTGCTTTTGTAGACAATAAGCATTTTCTATCTTGAATCTCTTATTCTGTGACTTGACAGCTGAGAAGAACTAATATTTGTCTGATTTGAGCTGGATCCCGATTTAACGATCAGAATTCCTCGTTAGTTATGCATAATGAATTATCTCGAAACTAGCAAAGATAATTATTAGGAAGCGTCACTGAAAGTTGCATACCGTTGACGAGTAATTAAGGTATATCACAAGTTACATGATTTAATTGGACCTTTCTGCTTCGATTTAGTAGACACCGTAGAACCACTTTACAGAATGCAGGTCATGAGAAAATGCATTTGACTGAATAACCCAACCGAATTCCGGAGATCCCAGGAAATATTCGTGGACTCTTGAAAATGCAAACCAAGAATGCAAATACCTCATATACCGGACAAGATCTTCAAAGAACACTTTACGTTGACTGGCGGCAGTCACTTCCATGCTTTGTCCTTGTTACGTCCGGTCAGTTAACGGATTAAGCAAAGTTACGGTCACCAAAGCTGTGCAGAAGTTTCCCAATGGTTTCAGTGGTAAAGACAGTTTTAATCCGGATTTGAGAAAATGTCAAGTTAATTTGTTGAATAACATTGGTTTGAATACAAATTTTAGTGGTTCGCTCCGCTTACGTCTATCACAACTCAGTCAGCTAACCTTGTCTTTGAAGTTGCTGTAAAGTTAGTTCATCCCAGCGCAAACATCGCTTCTCGCACCACCAATCTTCTACCTATGTATTAAATTGAAGGTTGCCTGAGGTCTACCCTGCAAAACGACTGACTTCAATTGCGAATAAGTTAGGATTTATTAGTGTTTTAATAAAATGCGTGCAGATTTATTAAAACACTTCTGCCTCTGTTCTGAACTGACATATTTGACGACTTAGTACCATGGTCATTACGTGATTTTTTCATGGAAACTTGTCAACATAAATCGATTTGCATTCCCCTTATCATATCGCACTGTGCGCACGATTACTAGTAAAAAGGGCGGGATAAACAGATGGCTGGGCGAAGTTTGTCCAAAAAAGCAGGACTCAAGTAACTGAAGCCGCAATACCCTAGAACTAATATGAATTACTACCATTTGTTTGAGGTGCCTGCTAGAGAAAAAAATGCTTCGCTCCTCAGAAAAAATACGCCACTCCAGTTTTTGAAGCTAAATCGGAGAAACAAAATCCCCGCAGCTTAAGCTGCAGTCAGTGTCAGGCGCATCACAAGTCTTATTTGTATTGTTCACTGGGGGTTATAAAGGGCAAGGTTTGGACAAACCACTGTCGCTTTTAATTGTGAAAGATATGATGTTAATGACGAAGCTTTGTTTGCAGATCTAATCACTTGATTGTGAAACTTATCGTGAGAAAGACTACCCATGGTAGTCGAAACCCTTGTGCATTGCATCTACCAACAACGCTATGTTATTAACATCACATCATTCACAATTAAAGCCAATACATGGCACATCGATTTTTCGCTACACTCCTTAGGTCATTTGGTCCTGACATTGTCACTTTCATTCTTCTTACTGCACGATATCCAGTCCGACCGGACAATGTTTGCATAAGTATTCAAATTGGCGACTATCAAGGTGACGCTGGTAGGTAATTGCATTTGGACAGATTGACAAACATGCACGGCGTCATTTGATTTGTGAGTGAAAGTTTGGTCTCTCTAGAAGCACAGTCAGGGACTTCGCTTACTTGCAACTTGTCTCCCTAATCAGTACAATAGTTCCAGCCTATTTTTGTGGAAATAATTCTGAGTAAACTCTACGGGGGAGGGCCATTTTCTAACATATAAGCCAGCTACTTTGCTTTTACAGGTATACCCTAAGATAAGTTCTGCTATTCTACAAGCCACGTTCCCACGTGGTATCAGGCTTTCAATTTTATATTTAGTTGAATCTGGCTTGTCATGCAAGTTCAGCTAACCATGGTTCAGTCCGTAATCGGTTGTGATGGCAGAAATCTGATAATAAATTCACCACATTCTGCTCAGGATCCGAAACACTATGTAATTATTAGCAACTTTGGGATATTCAAAGCAAAATTTCTGGGGTTTTTTGCAGCCGACCACTGCTGTAAGATTCAGTTTAAATTATGAACCATTTTATCCGATTCCGGGTCGAATTCTGTGGACAGGGACTATAACGCACCCGCTTGAAAAATAACAAGTAGTTCCGCTGTTTCTGTGGTTCGCATTGAGCGCAATAAGCAATTCAATGCACTTACTCCTACTGGACATCATTTAAACTTGATCTCATTAAAGTAGTGTTCCGGTAATATGTTCCCTTCTCCGTACTGCATATTAAAAGGAGTTCATCCAAAAGGTCATTTATGCTGGCATGTTTGGCAACCGAAGATACATAACTAGGTACATTATGATCGGCAACGTTTGATCAGCAAACATCTTGTCTTTCTGATGTAATGTGTGTTACCAGTTTGGTTTATCACCCTGCCGTTCGCTTATGTATTTTGAAGCCTGGAACTGACTCAGATTTTCCTTCAACAAAACGAAAAATATTGCCTCATTTCTCAGTGAAGTAAGAGAAGATATTCCTGTCCGCTTTCGATCTTCCTACGCTAATTACTAGACAGAGTTGTCAAGAGGACTGCTAAGCTACTGTCACGTATAAAGTTAAACTAGGTAATCAGGTGACTTGCTTGTTACAAGATCAGTGATGTTTCGTTGAAAAACTTCGACAGACTACTGATCAAGCTATCGTAGAAGGCAGTCTAATAAAAAATACCACCCGATTCTTGTCAGCTTTCACTAGATGGATTTTGGTGAATAATGACCTTTAGAATAATGCGACAAATACGCTGTTTTTATGACAATAAAATAAAACACAACCTGTATTTAACTTTTGAAGAAAAATAAGCTAAGTAGAAAACCAGTTTCATCGCCACTCCGGTCTGTCGTCGGTTCAATCTATTCTGTTATTTGGGCAGTTTGTCTACATGAAGCCAAATTTTCCCTAGAAAAGCTCAATGAGCGTCAAATAAATAAGCAAACAAAATGTTTATTCTATGCATACTTAGCAGAGGCTTGTGAGTAACTCTCATTGAAAAAAGACAATGCTCAGACAGACACGCACGCACACTTACACACACACACACACACACACACACACGAGTAACCTGGTTGTGCATTCGATTGTTATTGCCGGAATGGATTAGCCTTGAGGAAACCAAAGTCGGCTAAGCAACCGTGGGTGACATCAGCGTCAAACTCTTATGATGTATGAAAGCCAGGAGAGCAACACGCATGCAGAGCCAGAAATGAATTAGGTCGTGGCATTTTTATGATCGACTATAAAGTTATCTTCAGACGTACGCACCATCTGGAATATTTTCAGATTTACCAGCAGTGGCCGGATGTGAACAGGCAACCATCGAAACTGGGCACACCTGGTTGAACGCAGAAAAGGTCGTCCTTCTTTACTTAACCCCAGAGAGATAAACAACAAATTTAGCGTGCATACTAGGAAAAATACGTACCCAGTGTTGGGAATTATGCAGGCAAAAGCACGTCTTCTAAGACTAAATCTGACATTAAAGTTTGCGGTTAAACTTGGTCAGATTGATCTCAGAAGGAAGAAGCTTGTGGTAATTCGATGTGTTGATGAAAAATCCTCATGGAAAAGGTTCATATAGGATTATAATCGACTAACATAATGCGTCCAAGAAATCAGCCTTGTGTTTCAGTTGAAGAAATTCAGTCCTTCCAAATATATTTGCAGCGTAAGTCGTGGATTCCTTGTGAAATTTGATCGGTCTAATCTGCATCACCCTAATGAGTGCGTAGAGTTCAATAAATTGTGTAACGTACGAATTAGCGGTAATGAATAGCAAACCATCGCCGATGCGTCGCATAAAAGTGTTAACGGACTGTCGACTTTCCGTCTATCCACATTCCATTACGGAGAATTGGTACGTCCACATCTTGTGAACATATTTAGTGTGGGGATCGCACGACTGGTGTTCCATAAGAGGAAGTTGGCCAGAATTAGAAACCAATATTTCCGATAAAAAATTGAGTGAAATGATGAAATCCTGAATAGCGGTGACTGCGCAATTGGCCTGCGGGTATACTGGCGTAAAAATTGTATGTTCCACTTCCTGCACCGCAACCATTTCCTGATTTTACATTCTTTGAATGACAGTTGCCTATGTTTAGAAATTTCTTACGCTAGTTTGCAAACTATAGAGAACTGTCAGTGGGATTGCTGCCTCACTAACGTTGTGGTGTTAATGGCATCAAAATCTAAATCTGCGGCAGACATGAAAAATACCACAAACATTTAAAAAATAATTTTGCATTGCTCTATCATTACAACAGGAATTAAGCGAATAACATAACTTTCATGACTTGCCAGTAAGGCCAGATTTCTCCGGTACACCGTATGTTTTTCGGAATTACATCCCAACTTATTGATTTGAACAACTTTTGGAAGCCGTCATACACAAAGTTCTAATTACGAAAATGATTTCGAGTGGACTACGCTGGGTCGAATTCCTAATTACTGAGGCAATCCATTCTGATGCAAACATTTACAGGGGATGGTTGCAAAAAGGTTGCTGACTAGGATAATTTTTTCCATGGTATTATAACTGTTATTCGAGGCATAGAATGCTATTTTCTCCTGAAGTGACCACGCTATTTCAGATGGCAAAAATATTTCTATTACGAGGATGTATGGTAAATCACCTCTCTAGTTTTATTATTCAGATGTTCACGACACGAAATGAGATTGAAACGACAAGCTGCCGTTTAAGAGGCAGATCGCAAGAGGCTATCAATGGCTTAATGCACAAGTAAATGTCTGGAGCTTATTTCTAGTTTGCGGAACAGGTTTTCTTCTACGTATACCACAAGGCAATTTTCCATTGATTATTGAAAACCCTTCTGATTTTCTCCATGAATCAACAGGTACAAAACAAAACTCTACAATTCTCACATCTCGTCACTGTTTTAAGTTGTTTGCGGTACCAATTCCGACAATCGCAAGTGGCATGTTGAATTTTGTATTATATTACTCTAGGCTTTTTTCCAAGTGCGACATTTAAATACCATACTTCTTATATTCCCTGGTCCACTTCTTGAGTTCGCACTGCTAATTTCGCGAATTTATTCAAATCCATTACAAATGGCTTTGAGCTAATGTTCCGCAAACAAAACAATACATTCATTCATTCATGGTTGCATTGCCCAAAGGAGTATCAGCATGATGCATCAGACTGCTCTAGCAATGATCAGCATATTTACTATTATTTAGTGTACATCCTAAGTCAGCACCCTCTCACCCGCTCCCCAGGGGGTACTTAGCCAATGTAGTCCGTTAACCAAAATGGTGAGCAACGGATGTATACTATCCTAGTTCTAATTCCACCTTATGCCTTAAAACCCAAATGTTAAAATCCTATTCAGTTCAGCTTGACTGATAGCGAGTGGTTAAGCAGCAGGTGCATGATCAAAGTGTAATCCAGGTGCTGAACTGGGCTATTTGGGCATACAGATAAACATAAATATCAGTTCCTCTTTTGTTATTGTTTGACAAGTAGAACAGTGTTCATTTACCTGGAGTCACACGTAACACAGGATGATACTTTGTCTTTCAGTCGCCAACTAACTGGCATCCCCTCGCCCAATGGCCAACCTATTGTATCCCTTACACAAGCAGTCGTAAACAAACCTAAGCGCCGCAGTTCACTTTGAAAGGTCAGTCACAATGCTTCTGCTTGTTTTCGTGACTCTTCCGTGATCCGTGGAAAGAAAACGTAAAAGGATCGATATCTCATCAGCTTTTTGGTGCCTTTTGTCGGTCTGTTTTGTCACCAGGGCCACGTGGACTAGATTTTCATGTTTTCCTAAAGGTCATATATCTTTGTTACAGAATTGCTGCACATAGAAATGTGACTCTGGCCAACTGGCACAGACCAGCCCAAATGATAAGACCACTGGGAATCGGACATGCATTGTGGTCCAAATAAGATTTCTAACGTAGGTCAGAGTACTGAGACTGTGACTTTTTGGCTTGCAACATTGTTTCACGCTGCTTTGGTGGGTGCATGTGTGTGCAAACGTGCACACGTCTGTGTTAGCACGGGACGGTTTTAAGACCACAAATGTGTGAAAGGCGAAAAAATTCCCATACGCATGTGTAAACTGTAACCCAGTGACAAAGAAAGGAGACAAATCGTCACGTTTGCATTGCGCCCAAAACAAATGCACACTGCAGACTGTAGCCTGGATTTTGTGACGTGCAGAGATGGTTTAACGTTTTTTGCATTCCAGTATAGTTTTAAATGCACTCACAGTTCACAAGGATTGCTATCGAGAAAAGGAATTGTGGGTGAATAAGGGATACGATGAACCGTTCGGGCTACCCAGATTTTACTTCAGACACCTAACAGAATTCAAGTATTTATTTGGTTTGTTGGCGGATCAAACGATGAATATTCAATACCGGTGTGAATTGCCTGGAAGCCGCGTGAATGCTTTCATTGTTCCTAATTCACTAAATATTTAACTAAAAACGCTGAAGATGTATTCCCAAAATGGGAAGGAACTGGTAAGAGCATGGTAGCGATTTATTCCTAATCGCATATTTTTTTACAAGTTCCATATGACTGAACCTGAGATATTGTCACTGACTGTGCTTGCTCTGTTTTGTGTAACATCAAAATACAGGCAATTCAAAAAGTGATACATGACTGTAAAAAAGATCTTTTAAGCGTACAATTAATTCGCTCCAACGGAGCATGTAACTCGTAGGTGAAATAATTCTTCTGAAGCGTTAGGCAGTGAATCAAAGTTACAGACGGTGGCGGGCAAAACCTAGCCCTTTATTCCACAAAACAAAGGGGATGTCGAAGCAAAACTAAATGAGAAAATGACTAACGCCTGGAAAAGTTCCGCGATAAGGACATTCCTACACCAAGATATTTCTTTATACTCTGATAAATTTAAGACGTTTGTACTATAGTCGGCAAATTCCACTTACGGCATAAATCTTTAGAAGGTACAACCCAATTACGCCTAACAGCCCGGCTGCTTACAGTTAGATGAACATTAAATTAAGTCACCGAAAAGCTCTGTCTGGCAGAGCTTTCGGGCATGATACCGTTTACCTTTGTTGACTGAACTATATTAATTTCTTCAGAAGATAGTGTTTTATGTGTGAGGCCTGGTGCATTCATGGATTTCAGAGTTTGCAATTTATGAAATCTGCTCCCACGCAGTTTTCTAATATCTCAGAAAGAGCAGTAGCAATCCGAAACGCATATTGTCTGGTATACACTGGACGGAGAATTTTTGGTAAACAACGGCTAGTACGGCACTATACTTGGTTCCTTGAAATTGTCATTCTAACAGGTGCGCGATTTTCGCATTCTTACAGCCTGAAGCCGTCGATGTTTATTGATATGCTTTTCACAGAACTCTATTTTCTTGTAAAGTTTGAAAAACTAACGTGGACAACAATACGCTAGTACTGTTTTGACCCCTAATAAAGCTCAACATGTATTTTCGTGACCTGTGAAATGAGGTAGTTGGGTACAAATTAACTGAATGCTGTCCTGTTGTTGTGAGCTTTGAAACTGGCAAAGAATAGTAACAAATCCCCATTTTTGACCGATTTCTTGTCAGTGACTGGCTACCACGTGCGCCTTTTTGTTTTGACCGGTCAGTTTACTTTCATTGACGCACACATGCAACAGGTAGACTTTATATGGTTTCTTATGTTCTACACAAGTTGACAGCCGTGCTATCCTTTGGCTAGATTCCTTTGTTCAATAGTTGGCAATCAAATAGCATTAGAAAGAGGGGATGCTTTTCTTGAAATCCGTTTGATGAGGCTGTGGTAGTCAGGATTGTTTCCACGGAAATTTGATCAACCAGCCCTCTCAAATTGTGATGATAAAATCGGTTTGAGCAGTGTGCTAGTTCATAATCGATAACCGTACAAAGGGCTATTATTAAATTTATTTCAGATTTACCTTGCGCTTAATCGGAGTTACGTGGATGCTATTTTAAATATACAATTATGTTTCTTTTACATGATCCGGTTAACTTGAATCCACTCGCAAATTTTCCACCGGCGCACAAATGGTAGTACAAATAGTGGGACACTTGAACGCATGATCCTGTGGACTGCCCCGTGTTTCAAGCTAGCGAAAACAAGATTTCGATAAACCATTCAGGTAGTAGTTCCGAATATTTTTGACACAACTAAGAAAGCACGGTGAAAATTGCACCGTTGTCCGCTCTCTCATCAGAGCAGCTTGACACAGGGATCCCCAAGTTCCTGTGTTATTCACTTGCAAAACGCTATTTGATTCCCTTTCTGATCTGTTGGTGTGCCTGACATTGGTATCTGGTCACGGCCGTGGGCCATCATGAAGTAGCACCAGGCCACCAGGGAATCTGGACATTAAGGATTTCTTACAAAATGTAACACAATTTAACTAGCCTATTCTGAAAATCATTTATGACAACGAAATTCTTGGACAATAGATAAGATCATTGTCCCTCATTTACGTCCATCACAAATGGAGGAATATGTAGTGTCCTATAATGCCCAGTTCTAGTTACGAGAAAATACCGCCATTCGCCTGTGAAAATTGGTCTTCTTCAGTTAACTAAAACCATTGACTTCAGTGCCTGATTTCCTCTCCACTTAGTTCATTTGGAAGATGTGATTCGCACAATGTTCACGTTGAGTTCCATAATTTTCCTCTGCTAATGCTGTTGTTGACTTGTCTCTAATCTGGTCACATGCATTGAACATTATGTCGCACAAAAGCAAACACAAACACGCCAGCGCACAAACGTCCACGTCGTCTGGTCTCTCTGTGATTGCCGATTGACCAACAAGCGAAAACCGATAACCGGTTCAGTGATCCACAGATTCTGCATCTGGTCCCACATCCCCGTCCAAGCCTGAACGGATGATCCATCCGAGGTCGACGTGTATTGCAATCGGGTACCCCGAACCCAATCGAATGACTGTGCACACCGTTTGTTATCTATTGCAAATGAACCTACAAATTGATGTCAGCAGACATTTAAAAAACGTGAGAATTGTTCCCGGAATTAAAAATAGCCGGCAGGAGGAATTTGCAAATGTCGGGTGGCATGCAAGTGTGTGAGACAGATTAGTGTCTTTCTTAGTGAAAAGGATGATTTTCTTGGACAGAAATGATTGCTGTCGACATAATAACTTTTGGTCTTTCTCCGTTGAACAATCTGAATCAGATTCAGATTTTTTCTCCATCTGAATGGCCCCATTGTTCGTAGAATTTTTTTAGTTTCAAATGCGAAAGTTATGTCCAGAGGTTTTATGTTTTTGGTGAATTCGTTGGGCTTAAGATGTGAAGTAGCATGTAGAATATGATAATTCATTCAAGAGTAAATGAGAAGAATCAAGACATCTAGTCATTCTGACACCCAAACTTAACATTCTTAACAATAATCCCCAAAATTCACTTTGACTGTGTGCTTGCGATTACTTACATCTACCATAATGCCTACATTTCATGAAACTTGTGCAACAGTTTGAATGTTTTACTTTGCGGTTTATTCCCGCGACATATCCCCCAATATGCAAACCACTTCATTTGTGCCAACTGGTTTCAAATTATGTCAAGGCCGTCAAAATACTTACCAGCTGCTTTTCAACGCGGAAGTCTTTCGATAACCTAGGCTCAACAGCTCAAAGATATGAGAACAATGTCGAACCGCCCATAACTGTCCCCTACATCAGAACGTGGATTGTGCTCGTGAGTCGACTGTCCTCTGCTTTTGTTTCATTCTTACAATTTGCATTTTCTTGTTGGTTGCGCAGTAGCCTCTGAGCACGAACGCTTAACCACTGCATGAGTGGTCCTTTTCAATAGCCCCAAGTCGTGCGGAATCATGAATTTGACCATTGCCTCTAACGCCCCTTACTTATTTGTAGATGATTGATATTTGATCGACCGGCTTGATCGCACTACGCGTATGGCGTTGATGGATGTTAGTTTTGCTTTTTATGATCGATCGGATGACAGCTAATAGTTAAAGTTGAGGTTTGCGTGAAGTTCATGTAGTTTCACGGTCATCGCTAATGATAACCTGCCTACTCGATTTGGCCCTATCAAACAGAATTTCTCCTTTTTTTTCAAATAATAACTGATGATTGTAACCGAAATGTCACCCTTATACTGGACAATTACCCTCGTTGGCAGAGTGGATTTTTTCAATCCACGATACTTATTACTCCGCCTGGTAATCCGACGGCTTCCTGAGACGACTTCCAACGTAAGTCAACTTTGATGGTTCAAGTTGTTCAAGTAATTGCGATTTTTCTCTTAACATCCAATGTTACACATGCTAGAATTTAGTTGTGATTGTTCTCATGAGCCATTTGCGCCCAAATACTGGCCTGAGGCGGATGTTTTGTACGACTGAATGATACGATTGCGGTTCTAGGTGGTAACTGAGATTGAATTGGACATCAAACAACATCTAAGGAACAAACGGATAACTACCGTTAGTGAGTATACAATGGCCGAAAGCAAAAAGCATGCTGATCATTTGTGAGAACTCAGTTTTCACTTACCACCATTTGGTCTCCGACTAAATTACTCATCTAATGTATTTATGACTTTTTCTTACCTTTACCTACTATCTCGTTGACTGGCGAAAAATGAGATACTACTTTTAGGGTTACATAACACAGCCAAGAGACCAAAAAAATGTTAAAC
Organism: Fasciolopsis buskii; assembly: GCA_008360955.1. Taxonomy (NCBI): domain Eukaryota; kingdom Metazoa; phylum Platyhelminthes; class Trematoda; order Plagiorchiida; family Fasciolidae; genus Fasciolopsis; species Fasciolopsis buskii. The sequence continues at coordinate 210,840 of LUCM01000776.1, read as the reverse complement.
TTCATGCATAAAGTATATCGTTTAGCGTGAACATGAAAGCCCAATTCCCTCTTGCTGTATCGGTGTCCAGTGCATGGGAATTTATCCACATGGGCCATAATTTTATTGTTGTAACTTTACGTGTCCCTGCCAAATGTCCGTGTTATATTGGGTGGCTGTGCTGTAATGACTAGTCAGCATTAAGGGTTGCGTTTGTTTACAGAAAACCATGTTCAACCACAATCGGCATTCGAGAGTTTCCGAGATTGATGCACTAGTAATTCAATTGCCGGATCGGTTCAGGTAACAATGGGTTTCAACTACTGATCTAAATCAAACGACAAAAATCCCTCGGTGAACTCCAAGATGATATAGCCTAATTTCAGTTGTCTACACTTTTCTATACAAAATCTGAAATTGTCCTCATTACATTAATCATTTTTCCAAGCCCTCGCAATCACCCCATCAACCTATAGCTTTTCGACAATTTTTGGACAGGGTCGAGATCATTCTGACTCCTGCCAAAACCGGTGGGAGTCGCAGTCCGACTCTTTTTGAGATTTTCTCAAAGGTCTGAACTGCCATCCGTCTTATAGTGACATGCCTGGATTTCAGTGCTACTTGATATACCAGCTGAATGCGCATTACACTGATAGCCGGGAACGGAAAAGCTCTTCCTAAATTTTGTGGAGGAGAGGCAAACTTTCAGACAATTCTGAATAATCTTACCGTGATTTTGTAATAAGGTGAAAAATGACATGGACTATCGATTTAGTGGGTTGAAATCTTGATACCATTGCTCAATTTCGCATTCTCCCATGGGATACAGTCTGCAATGCGGAGTATCGCTATCAAAGCACAAAGCAAGATGCATTAAAATGACGCTCGGTTAACAAGAACAAGGGGTACCCTGATGGACACGTGGTTAATGAGTATATCTGAGATTCCCCACCATCGACGGCTCAAGTCTTTTAAGCCAACCAAAACAATGTACGGCCTAAAAGATAAACATTCAGTTGGTATATTTGACTCCAAAATGACAGAAAACATTCATGATGTGATGAAAACTACAAACAACAAAAATAATTGTGTGATTACTAAAGGAACACTGAGTTTATTTATTTAAATAACTTTTGAACATGGCCAAACGAGAAATTCCGATAAAATTTTAGTGGTACACTCACTAAAAGATGATGACAGAATAAATCCTCAGTTATTTGAGGTAACTTTGTTATACTGATTTTGTCTCGAAATCGTGCAATTCGAAATGAGCCAGTCAATAATTGGAGTTGGAGAGAGGAAGAGAGAGTCAAGAATCGTTCTTTTTTCGCTTATAGAAAAAAACATGAGCAAGAAAGCATACTCTATACAACTGCAAACCGTATTCCGTCTTTAGATGAAATACACAGAAAACTTACGCATTTGGACATGCTGACCTACGTATATATAAACGCAGACACATGGATAGACGCAGCATTCACGTCACCGAAACTAAGAGAATCGGAAATAAAGCTGAATATATTTCCGCAACGTGCAGAAGCGAGTAGACAAATGACATGGTTTTACTGTTTCTCCCAGCAGTAGACTTGATAACATATGTAGTTGTATGGTCAAGAATATGCTCACAGTCGTATAAATGAAGTATATCATCGTGTAACTTTGTTCTAACTGTGGTCTGTGTCTTCACGCGTCAAGACCAGATACAAGATGAATTCGCGAGCGCAGTCCTTTCAAATCAATGTTTGCACCGGTGTTCCACTGTTCTTTCCCGACAAATCTTGCACCGAACTTCACAACACCTGGTAAAAATGGGTTGTTTGAGCGCGGAGAAAGGGGACAGGGTGTAATAAAAGCAGTTGAGTGTTCACATTAGAAATGGCTGACAGAAAGTTTTAAGTTCATTTTCGCATAGTTCACGCTTCAAAGACTCACGAGGTTTAGTGAAGCCTGTTTAGAAGAAACAAACCCTTGAATATGGAATCCCAGAAGATCAGGCTGCACAATTTCTGTTCTCAAGTCTTATCAACCCGAAAACGGACTTATCCAATTTTCGTGCACTCCCGGAAAGGATTAATCATCTCCGTCTTAAATTTGGTCAAATTAAATCGTGCGGAATAGTCGTGTTCGTTCAATTGTAAAAGTGAGCTTTATATGATGCCGGTAGACGGTAAAACTTGCGAAAACACAAATGATGCATCTGCTTTCAGTTCATTTGAATAACTTTAGCACATGCAGAATGATATTCTGAAACGCACTGTCGTTCACTTACTGAGTTTCAAGCATCGTAAAAACTCAAATGAATCATCTGATTCCAAGTTTTCTTAGTAGTCTTGAATGAATGAAGGAAAAGGAATTCCTGGTGAAACAAGACTGGTTTCGTGGCTCTTGCCTTTCGTCCTAAATTCGTTCATCATCTGAACACAACTCTAGTGAATTTAATAGGATTTTGGTGTGAATCACCACTGTGGATTAAAAACATCTTTGCATTTCTACTTTCGCCACATTCCGGTTCTTACCGCCTTCTTTTTTATCATATTAAAAACTTGACTTGCATCCAATTAGCAAAGTTGTCCAAGCTTCAGATGATATCATCGAATTTTGCATAAGTCAGCCCTCTATGGGAAAATGCGCTCCTCAGCATCGGCCAGCAAGTGCAGGTGACACCCAATCAGTAAGGGAAAAATCTTTTGTTTACTCAGGCAGAATGATATCAAACGCTATTAAAGTACAGGGTTTTGTATAACAGGAATATGCTGGAAAGTTTTAAGCTATTTCGGCCCAAGTTGGGTCCAATCAGAATGAGCTTCAGCATGTTCACCACACATCGCCTTCACTCCCGTCAAAATTTCGGTTAATTTACTATTCCAAACATCTTCGGTTAGTAAACAAAAAAGAAGAGCAAAAACCTGCACCGAAATTATTTGTGATATGTACGACGATCTTGTTGTCAACTGTTCAAATGTAGCTTACAGTATTCGAAATTTCAACCTCTGAACAGTCTCCGAAAATGATTGGAATTATTATAGGAACGAAATTCAGGAAAATTCCAAATATTTTAGCCACACAATTCTCCAGAATGTTCAGCTCGCTGAGGGCGCTGTTTTTGAATTTTTATTATTACTGAGGTGATGGCTACATTTGACCCCGTAAAAAAAACAACTCGAAATATAGTTTGTTTCTCAGGGAAACCTTCGACTATGAGTTCCTTAGACATGCGTTTGGTTTTATGTAATGCCATTGGGAAGAAATGAAGCAATGACAATGTTAAAATAGTTGGCGATTAAAATGAACAAATAATGATTGGCGAAAACTTGAGCCATAAAGATCGTGACTCTAAAACAGCAAAAAAAGGGAGTTCACTCCAAAAAGGTTGCGTTGCTAGTATTGATAGGATAATGTTCTATCCAAACTGCTCTCATGAGACTGCATCAGTTAATTTGATGCTCACCGTTGTCAACAATCCAAGTTAAATTAGAAAATCACCAAATCAAACGCACAGGTTACCAACAGAGTAATGTCTTACTGTCTTTAGTTGCCAACCCACCATGTTCTCTTTATAGTATGCGGTGCTAATACCCCTTTTTATCTAGACAGAGAATACTTTCACCCTTCAGGCAACAGCAAAGTAGACTTTATTTTTGCTAAACACCAGAGAAAGGTTATTCAAATAGGGTGGTCAAGTTAATGGATAGACGAGCAAACTTATCGCTGGTAATCAACTTTTTCGGAGAACAAAACGGTTAGAAGCTTGCTGTTGTTTACCCCTTCCTGTTCCGAATTTTTTTTTCGTTCAGTTTAATGATGAGTTTGGTACTTTTCGTCATTTCGTGACTCGCAGTGGTAGTTTACAAATACCGTTAGTTAGTTTGGCTATAAGTCCGGTAGTCACCCTTCTATTCATTGTTTGCACCATTCATTTTCCCTATTTTCAAAGTGGATAATGCAATTTGACAAGCAATAAGAATAAAATGCATACCATATCCCAGTCGGCACCGAGACATTGGAGAATTTTAACAGTTTTCACTTGAACATTTTCTTTATCGTAATATTCGTTGTTTTTTGCACTTTCATCATGCTCGATTTTTGTCCAGTGCAATTAATGCATACATACATACATACATACATACATACATACATACATACATAAACAAATATATATTTACATTTCTGTTATAAAAGGGATTTTATCGACAACTTACAGTAGCATTCTTCAAGCATACAGATGAACTGGTAGAAAAGTGTAGGATAAGAACGCATGATCAGCGGCAATAACCGTGAAACCTGCCCCGTTCTTCAGGGGCTTGTCCGTTTGTTTATTTTCAGGCCACTGACTAAATATACACGCAAATAGTACTCAAATGAAATCCCGCTTTTTTGATGTAGCTTAGCTGCTAGGATAGACTGAGACGATTCGTTATTGCTAAAAACCTTTTCCAGCAACTGCCACTTCAGGAGAAACCAGAAAGAATCAAAACAGCAGTAGATTTTTTTCACAACCAAAGTGAGCAACTAGTCGCTACTAGGCATATCGAAACAAGGTATTGCTAGACTTTTACCGTTCACTGCATCATAAACTTTGCTAGGCTATGCTCAGAGTGGGACATTGATCTGACCCTCACTGGATTTTGCGTTGTTCAAACTGTCATTCGAAACTGCAGT